>JAQNBH010000018.1:2399852-2543666 GCA_028752905.1 Cladorhizidae sp. MBARI D1340-BT2 | reverse complement strand
GGAGTCTCTCTCATTGCTACACACACATGTGGTGAGGTTAGAGTAGCTCTGGAGTCTCTCTCATTGCTACACACACATGTGGTGAGGTTAGAGTAGCTCTGGGAGTCTCTCTCACTGCTACACACACATGTGGTGAGGTTAGAGTAGCTCTGGGAGTCTCTCTCATTGCTACACACACATGTGGTGAGGTTAGAGTAGCTCTGGGAGTCTCTCTCACTGCTACACACACATGTGGTGAGGTTAGAGTAGCTCTGGGAGTCTCTCTCATTGCTACACACACATGTGGTGAGGTTAGAGTAGCTCTGGGAGTCTCTCTCATTGCTACACACACATGTGGTGAGGTTAGAGTAGCTCTGGGAGTCTCTCTCACTGCTACACACACATGTGGTGAGGTTAGAGTAGCTCTGGGAGTCTCTCTCATTGCTACACACACATGTGGTGAGGTTAGAGTAGCTCTGGGAGTCTCTCTCATTGCTACACACACATGTGGTGAGGTTAGAGTAGCTCTGGGAGTCTCTCTCATTGCTACACACACATGTGGTGAGGTTAGAGTAGCTCTGGGAGTCTCTCTCATTGCTACACACACATGTGGTGAGGTTAGAGTAGCTCTGGGAGTCTCTCTCATTGCTACACACACATGTGGTGAGGTTAGAGTAGCTCTGGGAGTCTCTCTCATTGCTACACACACATGTGGTGAGGTTAGAGTAGCTCTGGGAGTCTCTCTCATTGCTACACACACATGTGGTGAGGTTAGAGTAGCTCTGGGAGTCTCTCTCACTGCTACACACACATGTGGTGAGGTTAGAGTAGCTCTGGGAGTCTCTCTCATTGCTACACACACATGTGGTGAGGTTAGAGTAGCTCTGGGAGTCTCTCTCATTGCTACACACACATGTGGTGAGGTTAGAGTAGCTCTGGGAGTCTCTCTCATTGCTACACACACATGTGGTGAGGTTAGAGTAGCTCTGGGAGTCTCTCTCATTGCTACACACACATGTGGTGAGGTTAGAGTAGCTCTGGGAGTCTCTCTCATTGCTACACACACATGTGGTGAGGTTAGAGTAGCTCTGGGAGTCTCTCTCATTGCTACACACACATGTGGTGAGGTTAGAGTAGCTCTGGGAGTCTCTCTCATTGCTACACACACATGTGGTGAGGTTAGAGTAGCTCTGGGAGTCTCTCTCATTGCTACACACACATGTGGTGAGGTTAGAGTAGCTCTGGGAGTCTCTCTCATTGCTACACACACATGTGGTGAGGTTAGAGTAGCTCTGGGAGTCTCTCTCATTGCTACACACACATGTGGTGAGGTTAGAGTAGCTCTGGGAGTCTCTCTCATTGCTACACACACATGTGGTGAGGTTAGAGTAGCTCTGGGAGTCTCTCTCATTGCTACACACACATGTGGTGAGGTTAGAGTAGCTCTGGGAGTCTCTCTCATTGCTACACACACATGTGGTGAGGTTAGAGTAGCTCTGGGAGTCTCTCTCATTGCTACACACACATGTGGTGAGGTTAGAGTAGCTCTGGGAGTCTCTCTCATTGCTACACACACATGTGGTGAGGTTAGAGTAGCTCTGGGAGTCTCTCTCATTGCTACACACACATGTGGTGAGGTTAGAGTAGCTCTGGGAGTCTCTCTCATTGCTACACACACATGTGGTGAGGTTAGAGTAGCTCTGGGAGTCTCTCTCATTGCTACACACACATGTGGTGAGGTTAGAGTAGCTCTGGGAGTCTCTCTCATTGCTACACACACATGTGGTGAGGTTAGAGTAGCTCTGGGAGTCTCTCTCATTGCTACACACACATGTGGTGAGGTTAGAGTAGCTCTGGGAGTCTCTCTCACTGCTACACACACATGTGGTGAGGTTAGAGTAGCTCTGGGAGTCTCTCTCATTGCTACACACACATGTGGTGAGGTTAGAGTAGCTCTGGGAGTCTCTCTCATTGCTACACACACATGTGGTGAGGTTAGAGTAGCTCTGGGAGTCTCTCTCATTGCTACACACACATGTGGTGAGGTTAGAGTAGCTCTGGGAGTCTCTCTCATTGCTACACACACATGTGGTGAGGTTAGAGTAGCTCTGGGAGTCTCTCTCACTTGCTACACACACATGTGGTGAGGTTAGAGTAGCTCTGGGAGTCTCTCTCATTGCTACACACACATGTGGTGAGGTTAGAGTAGCTCTGGGAGTCTCTCTCATTGCTACACACACATGTGGTGAGGTTAGAGTAGCTCTGGGAGTCTCTCTCATTGCTACACACACATGTGGTGAGGTTAGAGTAGCTCTGGGAGTCTCTCTCATTGCTACACACACATGTGGTGAGGTTAGAGTAGCTCTGGGAGTCTCTCTCATTGCTACACACACATGTGGTGAGGTTAGAGTAGCTCTGGGAGTCTCTCTCATTGCTACACACACATGTGGTGAGGTTAGAGTAGCTCTGGGAGTCTCTCTCATTGCTACACACACATGTGGTGAGGTTAGAGTAGCTCTGGGAGTCTCTCTCATTGCTACACACACATGTGGTGAGGTTAGAGTAGCTCTGGGAGTCTCTCTCATTGCTACACACACATGTGGTGAGGTTAGAGTAGCTCTGGGAGTCTCTCTCATTGCTACACACACATGTGGTGAGGTTAGAGTAGCTCTGGGAGTCTCTCTCATTGCTACACACACATGTGGTGAGGTTAGAGTAGCTCTGGGAGTCTCTCTCATTGCTACACACACATGTGGTGAGGTTAGAGTAGCTCTGGGAGTCTCTCTCATTGCTACACACACATGTGGTGAGGTTAGAGTAGCTCTGGGAGTCTCTCTCATTGCTACACACACATGTGGTGAGGTTAGAGTAGCTCTGGGAGTCTCTCTCATTGCTACACACACATGTGGTGAGGTTAGAGTAGCTCTGGGAGTCTCTCTCATTGCTACACACACATGTGGTGAGGTTAGAGTAGCTCTGGGAGTCTCTCTCATTGCTACACACACATGTGGTGAGGTTAGAGTAGCTCTGGGAGTCTCTCTCATTGCTACACACACATGTGGTGAGGTTAGAGTAGCTCTGGGAGTCTCTCTCATTGCTACACACACATGTGGTGAGGTTAGAGTAGCTCTGGGAGTCTCTCTCATTGCTACACACACATGTGGTGAGGTTAGAGTAGCTCTGGGAGTCTCTCTCATTGCTACACACACATGTGGTGAGGTTAGAGTAGCTCTGGGAGTCTCTCTCATTGCTACACACACATGTGGTGAGGTTAGAGTAGCTCTGGGAGTCTCTCTCATTGCTACACACACATGTGGTGAGGTTAGAGTAGCTCTGGGAGTCTCTCTCATTGCTACACACACATGTGGTGAGGTTAGAGTAGCTCTGGGAGTCTCTCTCATTGCTACACACACATGTGGTGAGGTTAGAGTAGCTCTGGGAGTCTCTCTCATTGCTACACACACATGTGGTGAGGTTAGAGTAGCTCTGGGAGTCTCTCTCATTGCTACACACACATGTGGTGAGGTTAGAGTAGCTCTGGGAGTCTCTCTCATTGCTACACACACATGTGGTGAGGTTAGAGTAGCTCTGGGAGTCTCTCTCACTGCCACACACACATGTGGTGAGGTTAGAGTAGCTCTGGGAGTCTCTCTCACTGCTACACACACATGTGGTGAGGTTAGAGTAGCTCTGGGAGTCTCTCTCATTGCTACACACACATGTGGTGAGGTTAGAGTAGCTCTGGGAGTCTCTCTCATTGCTACACACACATGTGGTGAGGTTAGAGTAGCTCTGGGAGTCTCTCTCATTGCTACACACACATGTGGTGAGGTTAGAGTAGCTCTGGGAGTCTCTCTCATTGCTACACACACATGTGGTGAGGTTAGAGTAGCTCTGGGAGTCTCTCTCATTGCTACACACACATGTGGTGAGGTTAGAGTAGCTCTGGGAGTCTCTCTCACTGCTACACACACATGTGGTGAGGTTAGAGTAGCTCTGGGAGTCTCTCTCATTGCTACACACACATGTGGTGAGGTTAGAGTAGCTCTGGGAGTCTCTCTCACTGCTACACACACATGTGGTGAGGTTAGAGTAGCTCTGGGAGTCTCTCTCATTGCTACACACACATGTGGTGAGGTTAGAGTAGCTCTGGGAGTCTCTCTCATTGCTACACACACATGTGGTGAGGTTAGAGTAGCTCTGGGAGTCTCTCTCATTGCTACACACACATGTGGTGAGGTTAGAGTAGCTCTGGGAGTCTCTCTCATTGCTACACACACATGTGGTGAGGTTAGAGTAGCTCTGGGAGTCTCTCTCACTGCTACACACACATGTGGTGAGGTTAGAGTAGCTCTGGGAGTCTCTCTCATTGCTACACACACATGTGGTGAGGTTAGAGTAGCTCTGGGAGTCTCTCTCATTGCTACACACACATGTGGTGAGGTTAGAGTAGCTCTGGGAGTCTCTCTCATTGCTACACACACATGTGGTGAGGTTAGAGTAGCTCTGGGAGTCTCTCTCATTGCTACACACACATGTGGTGAGGTTAGAGTAGCTCTGGGAGTCTCTCTCATTGCTACACACACATGTGGTGAGGTTAGAGTAGCTCTGGGAGTCTCTCTCATTGCTACACACACATGTGGTGAGGTTAGAGTAGCTCTGGGAGTCTCTCTCACTGCTACACACACATGTGGTGAGGTTAGAGTAGCTCTGGGAGTCTCTCTCATTGCTACACACACATGTGGTGAGGTTAGAGTAGCTCTGGGAGTCTCTCTCATTGCTACACACACATGTGGTGAGGTTAGAGTAGCTCTGGGAGTCTCTCTCATTGCTACACACACATGTGGTGAGGTTAGAGTAGCTCTGGGAGTCTCTCTCATTGCTACACACACATGTGGTGAGGTTAGAGTAGCTCTGGGAGTCTCTCGCACTGCTACACACACATGTGGTGAGGTTAGAGTAGCTCTGGGAGTCTCTCTCACTGCTGCACACACATGTGGTGAGGTTAGAGTAGCTCTGGGAGTCTCTCTCATTGCTACACACACATGTGGTGAGGTTAGAGTAGCTCTGGGAGTCTCTCTCATTGCTACACACACATGTGGTGAGGTTAGAGTAGCTCTGGGAGTCTCTCTCATTGCTACACACACATGTGGTGAGGTTAGAGTAGCTCTGGGAGTCTCTCTCATTGCTACACACACATGTGGTGAGGTTAGAGTAGCTCTGGGAGTCTCTCTCATTGCTACACACACATGTGGTGAGGTTAGAGTAGCTCTGGGAGTCTCTCGCACTGCTACACACACATGTGGTGAGGTTAGAGTAGCTATGGTGATGCCTCTCTCTGTTAACATGCACACACACACACATTGCTCTGGGGACTAACTGGATTGGTCGGCGACTAGACGCGAGCTGTAAGCCTCCATACTTGCCAACTCTGTGAAGAACAACCTGCTGGATTTTAGAACAAATATCCCTTGTCTTGAACTTCTTTCCATGGACCATTTTAGATACCAGAATCTTAGCATTGTATAGTATATGTATCAGGAAGGAAAAGAGAAGGCATTCTATGCTGCAGCATCTGAATCTTCTTGGATACCCTGTCATGGCTCCTGTTAATAGCTTGACAGCGGCCATGCATTGGCTCAAGTATCAGGTGCATGATGATTCATCTTGCCAGTGACCATGTATCTGAAGTTGAAGGCTTAAAAGAGAATGAGGTAGGAATGGAAGGACCTTGGCAAGGTGTGGAGTACTTTGAAGGAGAGTTCGAGAGACCAGCTGCAGTAATTGTTATCTGCTCTGTCTTGACTGACCAAGAATACTCCACTGCAGCTTCAGCTGTGAAGTCAAACGAAGGAAACTGATACTCAGGGAGCACTGATAACCAGGGGCAACACAGGGAGCACTGATAACCAGGGGCAACACAGGGAGGGCAACACAGGGAGCACTGATAACCAGGGGCAACACAAGGAGCACTGATAACCAGGGGCAACACAGGGAGCACTGATAACCAGGGGCAACACAGGGAGCACTGATAACCAGGGGCAACACAGGGAGCACTGATAACCAGGGGCAACACAGGATGCATGTCACTTGTCAGTGACAGCATCAGGTTCTTCAGAGTGGTCTGGCATGAAGCGTCTGCAAAGGAGAACACTAGCCTGAGAGGAACTATGTGCTCAGTTGCATTGAAGGGATGATAGAGCAGAAATGGCTTGTCTTTGTGAGGGAATGTGGCTAACATCTTCGAAGCAGTTGTCTCGTATAAGAAGCGAACATTAGTAAATATCCTCCTCTCCATCACAATTCTCTCCACCCCATCTAATAACTCTAAAACAACAAAAAAAGACTTTCTGTGCCACTGGCCAAGCCATCCTTGGATGGCAAGCTTTCTTGTTGTTCATGCTATCCTTGGCTGCAGTGATGATGTCAAACGATGTGAAGTGACTAAATACCCTCTCACAAGCGACATGTGCTATCCTCTGCCACTACTACTTATTATGAGTTGAAGTACTCAAGTGAACTTGCTAAGCGGTTGCAGAGCAAGCATGTGGATCGATCAGCTTCCCCTCCAAACCTCCTGTGAATAGCTACTCTTTGTACACAGGTATTAGTTGGTTCCTGTTCTGCTAGCAGGTCCAAGTACAAGTGCAAAACAGACCCCTGTTGCAGGCAGTGCTTGAAGTGTTGGAGCAGACTCAAGCATCTGCAACAGCTGCACATCTATACTCGAAGGGGTCTAATGCTCAGCTGGGATCCCTTGGCATAATATAACTGAAGTAATGGAAGACATCATTCAATAGGTTGGCAACGGATACAGAGAGAGTTTGAAGAGAAGTAATGCCACATAAGTTGGCCAGATGAACATTCAACCAAGGATGAGAATTGCAGCCGCTTAGCATGGGTGCGGCTTAGAAAGGATGCAGCTTAGCCGTTAGCTAACCATGACATTTGCTGCATCAGGTACATAATCTACGACATTCCCCCATGGAATTCCACGTGCTTCCATCACTGTCTTAAAGTGCTTCATAGGACTCCTCTCTACTGTAGCAATGTTGAGGCCATACTATGGAGACTCTAGTTCATAATCATCTGCTTGAAACAAAATATTCAAATTTCATTCAGACATTCCAAGCATACTCTATTTCCCAGAGAGAGAAGTTTCAACTTTAAATGAGTGTAGCTGCAGGTACTAGCACCCCCCAAGCTCCACCACTCAGACCATACTGAGTGTAGCTGCAGGAACTAGCACCCCCCAAGCTCCACCACTCAGACCACACTGAGTCTAGCTGCAGGTACAAGCATACCCCAAGCTCCACCACTCATACCACACTGAGTGTAGCTGCAGGTACTAGAACACCCCAAGCTCCACCACTCAGACCATACTGAGTGTAGCTGCAGGTACTAGCACCACCCAAGCTCCACCACTCAGACCACACTGAGTGTAGCTGCAGGTACTAGTACACCCCCCCAAGCTCCACCACTCAGACCACACTGAGTGTAGCTGCAGGTACTAGTACACCCCAAGCTCCACCACTCAGACCATACTGAGTGTAGCTGCAGGTACTAGCACCCCCCCCCCCCAAGCTCCACCACTCAGACCACACTGAGTGTAGCTGCAGGTACTAGAACACCCCAAGCTCCACCACTCAGACCACACTGAGTGTAGCTGCAGGTACAAGCATACCCCAAGCTCCACCACTCAGACCATACTTACATAAGGCTGTGCTTTGACACTTCCAGAGGGTTTTTTCCCCAAACTTTAGCAAGAAAATCAATAATCAATCATTTAGCACACAAAAAATGATATAAAATTGGTAAAGGGTCCTCTAAGTGTTTGTAGTCAACAACGATTCTATTTGTTTTTACACAAAGTGTAAGAAACGGTCATGTTAATTAGCTACTTAAATACTCATCTGAACATGTGGTATTTGTAGTGGCAGCATCACCCAGCAGGCCCATGCATGTGTGAGCCACCTAGTGGCAGCATCACCCAGCAGGTGCATGCATGTGTGAGCCTACTAGTGGCAGCATCACCCAGCAGGTGCATGCATGTGTGAGCCACCTAGTGGCAGCATCACCCAGCAGGCCCATGCATGTGTGAGCCTACTAGTGGCAGCATCACCCAGCAGGTGCATGCATGTGTGAGCCTACTAGTGGCAGCATCACCCAGCAGGCCCATGCATGTGTGAGCCTACTAGTGGCAGCATCACCCAGCAGGCCCATGCATGTGTGAGCCTACTAGTGGCAGCATCACCCAGCAGGCCCATGCATGTGTGAGCCTACTAGTGGCAGCATCACCCAGCAGGCCCATGCATGTGTGAGCCTACTAGTGGCAGCATCACCCAGCAGGTGCATGCATGTGTGAGCCTACTAGTGGCAGCATCACCCAGCAGGTGCATGCATGTGTGAGCCACCTAGTGGCAGCATCACCCAGCAGGCCCATGCATGTGTGAGCCTACTAGTGGTAGCATCACCCAGCAGGTGCATGCATGTGTGAGCCTACTAGTGGTAGCATCACCCAGCAGGTGCATGCATGTGTGAGCCTACTAGTGGCAGCATCACCCAGCAGGCCCATGCATGTGTGAGCCACCTAGTGGCAGCATCACCCAGCAGGTGCATGCATGTGTGAGCCTACTAGTGGCAGCATCACCCAGCAGGTGCATGCATGTGTGAGCCACCTAGTGGCAGCATCACCCAGCAGGCCCATGCATGTGTGAGCCACCTAGTGGCAGCATCACCCAGCAGGTGCATGCATGTGTGAGCCTACTAGTGGCAGCATCACCCAGCAGGTGCATGCATGTGTGAGCCTACTAGTGGCAGCATCACCCAGCAGGTGCATGCATGTGTGAGCCTACTAGTGGCAGCATCACCCAGCAGGTGCATGCATGTGTGAGCCTACTATATACACCTGAATTGGAGAGTGCACTTATGTTTTCAGAGTAAGTGAATATGATGTTGGGAAGTGACCCGTCATTATCATGTGAGCAGCAAGGACAAGTCGAAGACCTTCCACAGTGGAGTTCACAGTTATCCCAACATTTGAAAACCGTCAGGTCACGTGTCCAGATAAATGACCGCCTGCTGATAAATACTGGCTTTGTTTAGTAGGGTGGTAGGGGGCATTTGCACACTAACCACCCCCTTTGAAATTGAAATTTACGCTACCCCATAAGGGAATAAAGCAATAAAGATGTCCAAGGATGCCAAAGAAGACCTACTGTCTAGAGTGGGTGTTGAATCACTGACCCACACAGGTCAGCCACTTTGCCTTCTGAAGTTGATCAGCTAAGATAAGCTAGAAGGCATTCCCCCAGACGCCCCTAGAGAGTGGCCTGTAGACAATTGGAATCCTGCACCCCTCTCCCTTATGAAAAATCCTGAAAGAAACCCTTACATATATATATATATATATATGTATACACATAAATGATGTGTTTGGTGAGTTGTTGTGTGTAAATACTGTGAAGCGTAATAATTCCACAGTGTGAAAATTCGCGAATGGCTATCCAAATGTGAAATTTTTCACGCAGATACGGCGATTACATCATCAACAATTGTGCATGTGGGTATATATGACTCAGAAACATTTGCAGTTGGAGTAGAGAGTTGCTGACTATCCTTCAGTGCTTTAGAGAGTGAAGCAGGGTTCTTCCTCAGCTTGAAAAGGTTCTTGGGCTTGCACTTCTACAGTCCATGCAGCTAACTGCTTGTTTAAAGCATCTCTGCAAAGAAGCAGGCACTCTCACTAGAACCACTGCAGCTACTAAACTAAGGTGGACATTGGCAGGTGTGCTTTCCTGCACGGAAATCCAGCAGCCAATGAACTTCCTCCCTCCCTTCATTTTAACAGAACTTCAGTGCCTTCGTCAAGTGTTAACCTTTACCTAATTATATCCCCATACGTTTACACCTACTCACTGTCCATACAAACGAGCAGTGAATTAACCCTCTATTAGAGTCTATGTCTCTATAGAAACCAAAATTCAAACCAGATGGCATTGGTCACAGGCAGTTATGGCTTCCACTTGGTCTGGGGTGAAGCTGAGCTACAGCCAGTGATAAAGACCATGTCAACACGACTAATCATGAACACACACGAATTGAATAGCTCACCGGCTTCATTGTTATTGTCCGAGCAAGACAACTTGATCCTGGTGTACCATTGATCATGTGTAGCCTAATGGTTGACAGGTGAGATACCTCACAGAGCACAGCAAGATGGATGACAGGAGGTGAGATACCTCACATAGCACAGAAAGATGGATGACAGGTGAGTTGTGAACACGTTCTCGTAAATTGAGAACGAGGTAATACAATCACACCCACCACCTCTGCACTAGCTAAGCTGGTGCCAATACAACTACATATGCTTGAAGAACTTCACCTTAATTAATGATTCCATGGAAACCGCAACATTGAATGTGGAGTGCTTGCAGAGGCTGGCAAGACCAAAAACTACACTCTTCCTCATTTCATCAAATATCAAACTCCACTTGAAACAGTTCTGACATTAAGGGAACTGTTCATGTAAGTCACATGCAAGTCACATGCAAGTCACATGCAGGTACAACTCATAATTCAGATAGCTTTACATGTCTAAGCTTGTTCATGATCGACAAAGGGAGAGGGGGAGGGGGAGCAGTCAAGCTTGCGTCCATATAATCTGCCAGCCCCCCATACATTCATGTTCCAAGATGTTCCAAGATGAGTTCAGCTTATTTTAATTAGCTGCATTCTAATACTTACTCTGTTGCTATGGTAATACAAGTAATCAACCCCCTCCCCTCCCCTCCCCTTCTACCTATTTATTCCAAATTTGCACTACCAGGAAACCAAATAGCTGATGAAGGTGTTAGGATTGCCACAGCTTCCCTGCACCCAGCAGTATATATATTTATCTGGCTAAAGGTCAGTTCACAACATGATGCTGGCCGAGCGTTGCATTGCGTGCTGTCAATTGACCTTTGACCTAAAATCGCGCACAACAGAGATGGACACTGATTGGTCCAATGCTGCATTTCAGACGCTGGAACTAATCCAGCGTCAGAAATGCAGCATCATACCAATCAAAACTACCACGTGCCCTTCTTTGTTGAGAGCAGTTCAGAGTCAAAGGTCAATTGATAACACTCAACGCAATGCAATACTCGGCCAGTGTCGTGTTGTGAACCAGCCTCAAGTCTACATGTGTACACTAGCCTGCATTCCTGTGCCACGCCCCCAATGAAAGGTGCTAACTACTGAAACAAAGTGTTGCAATGTATTTTGTGTGCAATCGTATCAAAACGACCTTGATACATCATTGAAGTATCCCCTTCCTATCCTCCTGAATACTTAGAGGCTCATGGCCAAGGGCTACAGAATTAGCACTCCTCACATTTTTCAAAATTCCTGGATCCCCACCTACCCCACCCCCCTCTTGTTTAGGCTACTTCCCAACAGAACATTGGAACTTTCACAAACAGGGCGGTCTTACTGACCATGCCTCTCTCATATATATATATATATATATATATATATATATATATATATTCAACAGAGGAGTCTGGACAAATTCAACCAAGTGGCTGACTGTGTCTGTGACTCAGAAGTATTAAATATCATGTCAACACCTGCAATCACACCCACCTTGCTTACAACCCAACAACAATGATGAACTAGTTTGCGTGAGGATGTGGTCTGAAAGGGTACTCCCTGGACTTCTTAGCTGCCTGAACCTCACAACACAACAGTTTCTCGAGTTGCATAGTTACATACCTCAGTAAACGCTGATCCTTTGCTAGGCCGTGTGTAAACAACAGCTACAGGGTCAGACTTGGAGAAGACGTCCTTATCCGCGAGGCCGGAGCAGGAGATACTTAACTCGACCTTGGAAGAAGGCCCACTACCAGAAGCTGGAGCAGTAGCCATAGTACATATGTTTACTTCCAGTTCAGGCGCCACAGTTACAAGCGCGAGAGTGTACGAGTAAAAGTTTTACACGCAGTTATGAATATCCAAAAGGCTATGGAAAACTAGAACTGCATTTGTAATTAATTTTGTTGTTATTGTTGAACCCGCTTTGCACGATTTCCCCCCCCCCACATACGAAGTTTTTGGCAATGCCCACACATCACACTTCTCACAGAAGGGAGGCAGGGGTGTTGCGTGGAGGGAACGAGTATCTCCTAACATCTCTCTTACTATAGCCAAGTAAAATCAAGGTATCAATCAAGAGGAAGCTAGAGGTAGTTGACAGGTTCGACCAGCCCTTAGAAGACGGTACTGCAGAGTTTGGTATCCGTCGAACTACATTAATTACTGTACTTTGAAGAAAGAGGCCTTTGGGGAAGATCTTGTTTGTTGGAAGCTTAAAGAAGATGTTGCACAGAGGAGTGTCACAGGGGTGTAGCCTGGGATTTTTACAATGGTTAATTCACTAAATTAACAAGAGCTTGCACTATAGTATTATGTGTAGAAAGTGACCATGATGATAGGTTCAGTTGTTACTACACAGTAGCATCCTGCGTGGGTGGGTGACGCTGTGAGAATTCATCTAAGATTTATTGCTGAGCCCATCACATATATATTACAGCACAGTGTGGGACTATTTAGTAACTAACCTAATAACAATCTATATTAAAAAATCAACAGTACTTAACTAATAAAATTATCCACAATATTAAGTTACGAGTGTCCCGCTCTCAAGGAGGGCGGGACGGGAGGGGACCAAAGATCATTCCTCAGCTCACCATACAACAGTTCCTTTCTCCTCTGCCACCACTTCCCTACCCAATACATAACACACTCGCCCACCTCCTCCATCACTGCATCACTTACTCCCTCCACATCTTTCCCTAAAAGCAATGCCACCTTTCCATCCTTACTCACTTTTCTAAATTCATCCAGCCACTGTCCTGCCCCTACAATTCTGCGCACCTCATCCATCAGTATACCAGCCGATCCCTCTCAAATTACTAATGATTTCAATGTTTGGAAATAAATGAAACATAGATTGTGCAGTTGATGTTCATTACTCAAGGTAGACCAGAGCGATGTTTTAGTCTACTAGATGCCCTCTGGAATGAACAAGTGGTGACAGGAAGCATCTTTAATGTTATGAGCATATAGAAGATGAGAGTTGCTAAGACAGTCCTGCCATTTGCTAGGAAACATAGCAGCAGGTGAAAGTAGTCTTGGAAGACCAATAGTGTAGTTCTCGAGACACTGATCGAAGGTCAGAGTTCATACATTTCAGGAAGTTCTGTAATTTTCTTTTCGCATCTTCCACTGACAAGTTAGTAATCTCAGAGGGTATCAGGAACAGAGTGCAATATTTTGATGCTTACTAAGACTGACATTTGTCTCAGTAGGCCAGTATTGGAATTGAAATAGATCGAAGGCAGTATGCTGATCACTTGGTATACTCAGTGACACTGCCAGCTACAAATCCTGGGTACTATAGATGGAACAATACCTACACTCTGACTCGTCTTCTCAACAGTTGTAAATCACTGGCTGTGGAGTGTGTCGATATCTCCTCTATCATTCTGCAGAGCGATCTTACAATGTTGATTTCAGTTAGTGCCTGAATTATGTCTTTTGCCTCGGCTTGTTAAGCTTGAGGTCAAACCTTTTAGGTACTCAAGACATGAAATAGCTAACACCAAAGAACTCAGGAACTTGATAGTAGTAATAGGAAGCAAGATAGTTTTGGCATCTGTGAGAGCATCTGGTGACCATTTCCCAGACCGTTACGTGAAATCATCTGATGACCAGTTCCCCAGACCATCATGTGAGAGCATCTGATGCCCAGTTCCTCAGACAATCATGTGAGAGCATCTGATCAGTTCCCCAGACCCATGTGAGAGCATCTGATGACCAGTTCCCCAGACCCATGTGAGAGCACCTGATAACCAGTTCCCCAGACCTATGTGAGAGCATCTGATGACCAGTTCCCCAGACCATCATGTGAGAGTATCTGATGACCAGTTCCCAGACTAGCATCTGATCAGTTCCCCAGACCCATGTGAAAGCATCTGATGACCATTTCCCCAGACCCATGTGAGAGCATCTGATGACCATTTCCCCAGACCCATGTGAGAGCATCTGATGACCAGTTCCCCAGACCTATGTGAGAGCATCTGCTGACCAGTTGCCCATGCTATCATGTGAGAGAATCTGATGACCAGTTCCACATGCCATCATGTGAAAGCATCTGATGACCAGTTCCCCAGACCCATGTGAGAGCATCTGATGAGACCAGTTCCCCATGCCATCATGTGAGAGAATCTGATGACCAGTTCCACATGCCATCATGTGAAAGCATCTGATGACCAGTTCCCCAGACCCATGTGAGAGCATCTGATGACCAGTTCCCCATGCCATCATGTGAGAGTATCTGATGACCAGTTGCCCATGCCATCATGTGAGAACATCTGATGACCAGTTCCCCAGACCATCATGTGAGAGTATCTGCTGACCAGTTGCCCATGCCATCATGTGAGAACATCTGATGACCAGTTCCCCAGACCCATGTGAGAGCATCTGATGACCAGTTGCCGATGCCATCATGTGAGAACATCTGATGACCAGTTCCACAGACCATCATGTGAGAGCATGTGATGACCAGTCCCCCATGCCATCATGTGAGAGTATCTGATAACTAGTTGCCCATGCCATCATGTGAGAACATTTTATGACCAGTTCCCCAGACCATCATGTGAGAGCATCTGATCCAGTCGATGCCGTCATGTGAGAACTTCTGATGACCAGTTCCCCAGAGCATCATGTGAGAGCATCTGATGACCAGTTCCTCAGACCATCATTACTAATCATTTCCATACAGGTTCATATGGATGTGTGGAATAACTCTACAGCTTGTGCGACAACAATCATTGAGGTTACGTGCTATCGGTTGCCCTTTCAAGAGCAAGCTGACGCTTGGCATGGATAGGAAAGATAAAAGTACCTTTTGACTTACCCCATCATGCTACATAAGCTAGCCACTTGCAGAGACTTTACCACAGGCAGTGTGAAGAGTGTATATAAAGGGCAAGAGGGCATTTAATTGCTGCTGCAGCACCTGCCATATTGCCCATCATAGGTTTGACCACTCAATTAAAAAATGTCAAGAGAACAATCTCAATGCTGAAGTTTAAATGAACCCCAGAGATTCCATGGTTAGCCTTGTCATGCTTCTCAAGATCAGTAAGGTTATCATGATGCAATATTCTGTCTGCCACATAGTATGATGATCCTGATAATTGGGCTTCGTTGCAGCCAATGGGTTGCAGTCATTAATCTGATGGCCAACACATATTTGCTCAACCTTCATGACTTCTTCTGCTCTCATCACTGAAGTTAGGTGAAATGGGACCGAGACTTTTCTGAATCAGAAAACAGTTACTACTACATCCCATACTATGCCAGTATCATAAGATTATGCTTGGCATGTGTTTGGCAGGAAGTTCAGAGATAGTATCATTGTAGCTTGCAGGTTGACAGCCATCAGTAAGACTGTATTGAAATAGATGGAAACAATAACTATAAGTTAATCTGTTCCATATTTAAAACAGCTATATACTGGTCACTGTGGTCTAACCATGACTGAGATCCTGCCTCAGCTGTCAGTGATCTGTCTTTTGTTTGTGGCTCTAATATTTCAGATAATGTTTTGAAGAATTGTTTGGACATGATTCCTTAAACAAGTCAGCCAAAATGCTTGGGTAGAGCTAAATAGGCTAGCAGTGAATGAACATGTGACTGACTAAAGGCCAGCTTGCCACACTACACCTATAGAGTCAAGTGATAAAGACATTGGTATAATCCAAGAACTCTGGTGAAGGTCATCACAGGCAAACCAAAATGCCACAGAACTTTAACTGTGATTTTAACAGTTATGATTTTTATTATTGTGTGGTTAGTAAATAGTTATGAGCTCGAGCCCGCCCTGGCTGAGCTGTCCCCTGGCTGAGCTGTCCCCTGGCTGAGCTGTTCCCTGGCTGAGCTGTCCCTTGGCTGAGCTGTCTCCTGGCTGAGCTGTCCCGTGGCTGAGCTGTCCCCTGGCTGAGCTGTCCCCTGGCTGAGCTGTCCCGTGACTGAGCTGTCCCCTGGCTGAGCTGTCCCCTGGCTGAGCTGTCCCCTGGCTGAGCTGTCCCCTGGCTGAGCTGTCCCCCGGCTGAGCTCCCCTGGCTGAGCTGTCCCGTGGCTGAGCTGTCCCCTGGCTATGGCACTGAGTGATGTGGACACAGCCTTGTTTCAATGGATTACTGCTGCTATAGCTCGCTCAGTACTTCACTTATCAGTGATGCAGTGCTGGTGACCAAGGCTGAAGAACTGAGCATGATGATGGGTTCAAGTGAGTCCGACATTCTCTAGTAGGAGGCAAGAAAAGCTGAGCGGGAATAACTTGTTTGTACCAGTATGACAGGCACTGAGAAGCTGTCATCTCCTCTAGCCATAGAAAATGTGTTATTGTGACTTCCTTGAGAGTACGAGGCAAACAGGAGTATCTGGATGACCATGCAATTTTTGAGTGTAGGACTCCAAACTTGCTCGAAGAAGATACAACATAGGTTTGTGGACAATTGGACTGCCCACTCATATGTCAGTGGCCTAGACTCCATCGAGCTAATTTCCTCCGACCCAGCATGACTGACAAGTGAGATCCAGCTGTGCAGTCAGGAAAACTCTCAAGACTTACTACATGCTAACTGTTCTGGCCTGTTCCCTTCGTGAATGCTGAACAGGCGGTCAGAGCATGAGCTGTGGTGAACCGACTAACAACTGTTTTGATGAGGGTTGTAAGGCCTCCAATTGTTAGGGCTCGGAATGTGGAGTAGCTCTGCGGTGCTGAGATGCAAAAAGGAGTGTGAGTGTATCTCTCCCCAAGTCAGTGGCTGGCTACTAGGCTCGCTTTGACTGGTCTTACTTAATACCCCAAACAGTGACTGGTTTCGAGACTCGTTTTGAGTGGTTGTAAATAAGTAATAGCATAAGTTTAAGACTCGGATACATACAGAATTGTGATGTGCGTCTGCTGAGCTTATATACTGCAGCAGTCCCGCAAGGTAGCTGTGGGTATAGGATATGAATATGATTACATGTGAATGGTAGGAATAGGTGTCTATAGGTGACGAGGAAAGTTCACACATGCATGGCTGGGTAAGTTTTAGCTAATACAATGTTCAGAATGCATAATAAGAATAAGTTTCATGTTCTCAGCTCTTGTGGACCCTCAGGCGCGTCCATCCTCCCGGGGCGAGAGAGTTGCTCCTCCTCTGGGATGATGACTGCCAGCTTTACGATTGGACGCTTATGTGTGCCACACAAGGGACCTCGCACGGTCGCTGCTCGGACGTATCCATCGACTCCAGGGTGTATCTCCACCACTCTAGCTAGTGGCCACTGGTTGATAAATTGAAACTGATCCTTGACCAAAACCACGTCTCCAACTCTCAGATTCCTCTTTGGTTGCTGCCATTTGTTGAAGCGGTTGAGAGTGGTTACGTAGCTGTCGGTCCATCATTTCCAGAAATGTTCTGACAGACGCCTGCAATGGTTCCACTTGGCTCGCTTCGTCTGGGTCCCTAGTCCTAGGACATTGGAGATATCCGGTAGAGCAGTCAGTGGTCTTCCAACCAGGAAATGTCCTGGCGTTAGGGCAAGTTCAGTGTCGATTGGCTGAGCGTTGAGAGGTACTAATGGTCGACTATTCATAATAGCTTCGGCTTGGCTCAGGAAAGTAGTCAGACGCTCGAAGTTGAGAGGAGTGGTCCCGGCAATGGATCGGAGCAATGTCTTTGCACTCTTGACATTGCTCTCCCAGAGCCCTCCAAAGTGTGGAGCTAGCTCTGGAATATGACTCCATGTCACCTTCTGATTGGTTAGGAATCGCTGGATCGGGTCATCAACCTCCTTACTGTTGAGTGCATCGTAGGCCTGTCTCAAACTCCTGTCTGCTCCGACGAAGTTGGTCCCGTTGTCCGAATACATTCTTACTGGGAGACCTCGTCTGCTCACGAACCTCTGAAAGGCTGACATGAAGGCTTCAGTAGATAAGTCTGATACCACTTCGAGGTGTACTGCCTTAGTCGCCATACAGATGAACAGACAGACGTATGCCTTCTCTATCCGTGGCTTCCTTGGATTGCCTGATTTCAATGTCATGGGACCGGCTAGGTCCACGCCCACGTGGCTAAAGGTGGATGACGGGGTAGTTCGCTGTACCGGAAGCTGCCCCATGAGTTGTGTTGCCTTTCTTGCGTACGATTTTCGTCAAGGAATGCACTGGTTGGCCACATGTCTGGCCATTGATCGTGCTCCGGAAACGTGATAGCTCTGGGAGAGTGCCTCGAGGAGAACGGATGCTCCAGCATGGTGGTGTGTTAGGTGTAGCTGTCGCATGATCAGGTAGGTGAGCTGACTCTTCCTTGGAAGTATCCGAGGGTGTTTGGTCAGTTCGGGTAGATCAGATCGTTCTAGCCGTCCTCCGACGACTAGTATTCCTTCCTTGCTTAGGATAGGTCTCAAGGGTAGTAGTGCGCTCTTGTGTGGCAACTCCTCCCTCTGCTGCAGGGCCAGAAGCTCACCAGGGTAGTAGCGCTTCTGTACCTCCCTGATCAGCTGTCTCTCGGCCACATCCAGTTCTTCGACTGTGATGTGGCTCTTGAGGTTTCTGCCGGCTGGATCCTTCTTCCGGGCATTGCTGACGAATCGCTGCTGCCAGGCTGTGATCCGTAGGAGTTCTCTGAACGAAGAGCACCGCAGTGGGGGTTCCCTTGGAGTGACCCGCTGCAATGTCAGAGCCGTGAACTCTTTCTTGATCTCTGGCAAGAGTACGGTTGCTCCCTTGGGAGGCTTTGGCCACATCTTGGGGTCTTCTGCCAGCCAAGGTGGCCCGTTCCACCATAGATCGTGCTTCACGAGTTCGGCTGGCATTACTCCTCTTGAGGCAGCATCCGCCGGGTTGCTGTCTGTGGGGACATGTCTCCAATTGCCTGCTGGCACCTTCTGGGTGATGGTGGTGACTCTGTTTGAGACGTACACCTTGAGTTTGCCCGGTTGCTGATTGATCCAGCCGAGCACAACTGTAGAGTCTGTCCAGGCGAATAAATGTTTCTGTTGGATGTTGAGGGTTCGTGCCGTATTCTCCATCAGTCGACTCAACAGGGTCACACCGCACAGCTCGAGCTTGGGGATCGTCATCGGCGTTGTAGGCGCCACTCTGGTCTTGGCAGTGATGAGAGCTGTGGACACGGTGGTGTCGTCGTACACTGTACGGAGATATATGACACCACCATATGCCTTCTCCGATGCATCGCAGAAGCCGTGGAGCTGGACGAGTCGCCTCTTCTTGTAGGGAATGAAGTGGCACCTCTGGATCGGGTGCTTGGTGATGAGTGGTAGCTCCTCCGTCCACTGATTCCATCGCATGACGATGTCGTCGGGCACCGGGTCATCCCAGTCCATTCCTTGGACCCAGATGTCTTGGAGGATGAGCTTTGCTGTGACCATGGCTGGAGCAAACCAGCCCATAACGTCATATGTTCGGGCGAGATCAGAGGAGATCTGTCTCTTGCTTGCCTTCCGGTTGCTGCTGAGAGTCAGGGTGGAAACGAACATCTGATCTTGAAAGGTATTCCAGTGGATGCCCAACGTCTTGTGGCATCTGTCTGGTGTAAGTAAGGCAATTTCACCTTCTTCCTCGCATAGTTCGGAGGGAATGGATTGTTGGAGTTCGGAGGAGCTGCTTCTCCACTTCCGGAGGCTCATCTTAGCCAAGCCGAGTAGTTGGCTGAGCTGCTGCCGGAGGGTTATGGCTTCCTCTAGAGTGGCTGCACCGGTGACACAGTCATCGACGTAGAACTGCGTACGGATGATGTGTGCAGCTGCTGGGTGCTCGGACTCGAAGTCTTTGGCCAACTGTAAGAGTGTCTGTGTGGCGAGGAAGGGTGATGCTGCTACCCCGAAGGTGACTCGCGTCATCCTCCAGATCTGTGTCTGCTCGTTGTCGTCCTTCCAGATAAACCGGTGTAGGTCTCTGTCTTCCGTATGTAAGCCGATTTCCCTAAACATCTTCGAGATGTCGGCCGTCATGGCAATGTTATGGCTACGGAACTTGAGCAGGATCTCCGTTGTGAGAGGATATTGGTTTGGCCCAGCCAGCAACGTGTCGTTAAGAGACAAACCATTGCTCGTCCTGGCTGAGGCATCGAACACAACTCTGAGCTTCGTTGTTGTACTGCTCTCCTTCGTTACCCCGTGCATGGGTAGATAGAAGCACTGGCTGTCTGGCTTGGTCAAGTCGGAGTCGGGTACTACCTCCGCGTGATGCAGTGAGGCGTACTCGATTACGGCTTGCCGGAAGGGCCCCCACTGTCCCTTCTTGACCAAGGCCTTCTGGTTCTGTGTGAACCTTCGCTCTGCCTGTGTCCTTGAATGTCCGAGCTCTGGGGTCGGGTTCTTCCGGGGCAGACGCACAACGTATCTGCCGTCTTTCATTCTGCTGTGTGTCTCCTCGTAATGGGCCACAGCATCTGCGTCATCCTTGCAGAGAGAGAGATGGTGGGGCTGGATCTCCTCGCATTCCCAGAACGTAGATGGGTTATGGGAGTCTTCCTGAGCCAGGAACACCTCTGCTTGTTGGGTGCCTCCTCCTCCTTGCACGATCCACCCGAAGATGGTGTCGGCGGCCAGGTACTTGCCGTCGCTGCTTGCTCTGGCTTCTGTTTGTCCCACGTTCATCATTGTCGCTGTGGCCTCAGACCCTAGTAGGAGGTCAACCCTCCCGGGGAGAGAAAAGGAAGGATCGGCCAAATCTAGTCCCTTGAGGAATGGGAGTGAATCTGCATGTGGGAGTGGTTCGCTTGGGAGATCCATGGCGACTGCTTCTGAGACATGAGCCGTGATAGGGATGGAGGGAGAGAGCTGCTGACGCATGGGTCGGATGGTCATGGCTGCTACCAGTTCGCACTGCAATCCAGTGACGTTTCCGACAGTGGAGGTGAAGCTGCGCTGTGGCGTGGTAACGGCACCGAGCTGCCGCACGAGACGGGAGGTGGCATAGGACGCCGAACTGCAAACATCCAGAATTGCTCTGGCTTGCACAGTGTGACCGTTTGCCTCGACTGTCACGACAGCAGTCGGGAGGATACCGACATCCCTGGCTGCATTGGCCAGGTAGGACGAACGGGTCTGGGCGGGTGGGTTCTGGGCGGGAGTGGTGGAAACTGTCTGAGCTTCGGAGTTTCCCTCGTGAAGCAAGGAGTGATGCTTGGCTTGGCACTCCCGGCACGTCTTGTTGCTGCGGCACTGCTCCACCGTATGGCTGTAGCCGAGACAGTTGAAACACAGCTTCAGCCTCTTGACCACTTCCCTCCATTGCAGAATGGTGTCTGACTGAAAGGTGGGGCAGAGAAACATAGGATGTCTCTCGACCTGGCAGAGCTTGCAGGGTGCCTTTGCTCGCTGTTGGTAGGGTGTGTACGGGTTAGCTGCTGCAGACAGGGGCGTAACTTCTGACTGAGCGAGGTACACCGGCTGCTTCCTTGGCTTGCTGGCGTAGGACTGCTCTGGTGCTGATGGTTTTGGAGTCTTCTTGTTCCTTTGTCGTATTTCGAGGTCATCCTCGTATTGGGAGGCGACGTTGTTAAGGAACAATATGAAGTCCTTAATGGCCGGGACCTTCTTGGACTTGTTTGCTGCGGCTTTGGTCCATTGCTTGGCGAGTCGTCCGTCCAGCTTGACCTCCCCCAACGTGGTGTAAATGTCAGAAGCCGTGTCTTGTCCTGTCGTGGTGGCTTCCCTGTATGCTGCTGACAGAGTTCTAGCCCAGGCTCGGGCGTCGGCTTCTTCAACGAGCTTGCCAATCACCAGGGACTGCACTGATGTTCGATAGACCAGACGAGGATTGTCATACAGCCCTTTCAGGACCTCCGTGATGACGTCATAGTCGCCAGGGGCTCCCTGAAGGTACCGGTACTCTGCTATGGCCTCGGGAGTTCGTACTGCTTTCTTTAGGTACAGTATTTTGTCATCCTCCGTCATCAGACGGTCCTTCTTGATGACGGCCTGGAATTCCCTCCAGAATGAGGGCCAGTCTAGCTTGTCCCCGGAGAACTTGGGGAAGGATATATCCGGCAGGCGGCTCCTCAATAGTTCTGCGGCTGTGATGCCGGTGGCTGCCGGCGTCTTTGTAGCTGAGGGTTCGATTGGATCCTGAGTTGCCCGCCATGTGAGCCAGAGCTGCGACATGCGTCTATCTTGCACTTCCAGCTGATCCTCGAATTTGTCTTCCTCTGCTTCTGGGAGGTTGCCGCATAGGGATTCTGCTTCCTTGAGCAGTCGCTTGGCATCGAGGAGTTTTTCTTCTGTGGTATCATCAGGCCTGTCTACCGTCTTTGTCAGTCGATCCAATGCTCGTTCAACCATTTTTGTAGCCTTTCGGGCTTCCTGGAGACATTTGGCTTGATCGTCTAGTGTTATTGTTAATGCTGTCATGTGTGATGAGCGCTCGGACACTTCGTAGAATTCCTCGTGCTCCCGATCGAAGCTAGCAGACGTCTGGCAGTGGTCTGCTTCCATGACTATGATGAGGCGCTCCTGATAGAGCTTAAATTCATTCTGCTGTTCGAGGACGGCAGCCCTGAGCTGCACTGTTTGAGCAAGGGTGACTTCTGCCAGTGGTCCTTCAGCTAACCTCGTGATTTGCCGATGGATCCTGGTGAGGGCGCCCTTCTTCTGGCCCCTTCGGTTCCGGAGGACTGCCAGATCTTCCATGTCGTCTATCGTTGATGTGGACATGTCTGAAAAACGACTCAGAGCTGGTGTGGTAAGGCGCACCGTCGAGTTGCCTTGTTCTGATGCTGATGGGAGTGGACCTCGGTGTAGTGTAGTCCTCGTTCGTCTTGCTGCAAGGGTCCCTGGGGAGCTTCCTTGCTGATGCTGAGAGTGTAGTCGAACCTCGGTGTAGATACCTCAGTGTAGTGTCGGAATCGGAAAGCGAGATCCGGCTCGAAGGACCAAATGTTCTGGCCTGTTCCCTTCGTGAATGCTGAACAGGCGGTCAGAGCATGAGCTGTGGTGAACCGACTAACAACTGTTTTGATGAGGGTTGTAAGGCCTCCAATTGTTAGGGCTCGGAATGTGGAGTAGCTCTGCGGTGCTGAGATGCAAAAAGGAGTGTGAGTGTATCTCTCCCCAAGTCAGTGGCTGGCTACTAGGCTCGCTTTGACTGGTCTTACTTAACCCTCTCACCGCTGTAAGCGCCATATGGCGTAATGGACTTTAAAAATCGCTAATAAATCGATCGCTTGCCCTATAGTCATAATTTGCATACCACCGGAAAGAGAAACTATTACTCTATATGACGTCCAAAAATCACATCCGGAAACACCCGATTAGTTAGCGAAAAATACGTGCAACTACCGACGGTTCGCGGTTTTGACGACCTAAAAATGAGTGGATTTATAACGCTTAAAGAAGTACTTTCCCTGGTTTCTAGCGAGGATTTTGCTCTCACTGAGGATGACTCAGAGGAAGAAGAAGGTGAAGAAATATGTGGCTACCTTGGAAATGCAAGTTCTGATCGTGCAGCAGTGCATTCTTTAGCCGCTGTAGTTGACCCTATTTTAGACCCTCAGGATTCTTCCTTTTGCTATGACCAGCTCTCTAGTTATAATTAAATTGATCAGGAAGCCTTCTCAGGTTAGCTAAAGTATCTACATATTTGTATTTGCATGTTCTTTCTCAAATAGTTGAATTTCAATAACATAATAAACCATTGTATTACTGGGCTATAGAATCATATGATCAAATTTTGTCAAAAACTCACCGCTATATACTGCTATATGCCTAAATTATTATGACTAATGTTTACTAAATGCCAACTAAATGAGTAAATATATTATATATTTTTTGTTGATTAAATGTTAGATAATGATAGAGAAAATTAGCATAATGATATTCATATTTTGTGGTTGATAATGCGGTTAACTAATGAGATCACATTGTTTATAAACAATGGTGCTATCACATGACAAAATTACAACTGATATGAATGGATTGCTGATTTTATAATGATTTTTTTTGGTAGCTTGTATACTTTAGGAAAAATGTCCAGGAAAGTCAGCGGTGAAAGGGTTAATACCCCAAACAGTGACTGGTTTCGAGACTCGTTTTGAGTGGTTGTAAATAAGTAATAGCATAAGTTTAAGACTCGGATACATACAGAATTGTGATGTGCGTCTGCTGAGCTTATATACTGCAGCAGTCCCGCAAGGTAGCTGTGGGTATAGGATATGAATATGATTACATGTGAATGGTAGGAATAGGTGTCTATAGGTGACGAGGAAAGTTCACACATGCATGGCTGGGTAAGTTTTAGCTAATACAATGTTCAGAATACATAATAAGAATAAGTTTCATGTTCTCAGCTCTTGTGGACCCTCAGGCGCGTCCACTAACTTCAAGATCACTCTGCTTGATTCATGTAGTATGATTCATGTCTGCTTGTAAACATGTACATTGTGCAACTATCATGCATCTGCTACTAGTCATTTTCTGAATGATCAATTACAGTAATATGATATATAATTATTACAGTATGCACAGTATATGTAACACAGTAGTGGGCTGCATTACTGGTAATTAGAATTATAATTCACTGTGTTATGATTTAATCTTGATATTGCTGAGCCTGTTAAGGCCATCACATATATATTACAGCACAGCGTGGAACTATTTCATGACTTAACATGTATATTAAAAATCAACAGTTACTTAATTAATAAAATCGTGTTATTACTTCAATAACTTTAATAATGGCAATAAAAACAAAAAGAAGCTTGAGTGAAGAATGTCAGCTGAAAAATATTTAAAATGTACTATAGCCTCAAATGGTTGGTGAGCCTGCGCGTTGGCCAAGCACGCGGCATCAAATTTAAGGCCTCCACCTGTCAGACAATTGGAATTTCAGTTACGCGTCTGTCGCTGATTCCGATTCCGGTGGTTTGGTTCGGGGTACTGCATGGGTGCGCGACTGCTTAGACACTCGCGCACGTGTCGAGCAGAGAGCCATGTCTGTGTACCTGGGAAAGGTCGTGGGTACTCTCATGCAGAAGACAGCCAAAGTGGAAGTCTCTCGTATGTTTCTACACCCCCACGTTCTAAAGGTGAGGACATCCTTGTGATATTTGATGTTGCAGTTTAGTGCTACAATTCTGGAAGGTTAGTATTTTAGTAGGCGTGTTTTAGTGCCATATTTGGTAAGACAATTTCCAGTTATCTTTACAGTGTTCTTCCAGAAAATAACTGTTCCTGTGTTTTACCCACACCCACCATGTCTAACGACATCCATAAAAGGAGCATGTATATTGTATTTCATAACTAGAAGAATAGAAAAAACTTTCAATGGGAGCATTCCTCAGGCTAATGTGTACCATTATAGACTGATGCTTCTGCTCCTCAGTTTAGACCATTAAAAAAAAAAATTATTCAAAGAAGACCGAACAATTGGTAAGCCTTCCATTCTCTATGCAGTGGCTCAAAGTGCTGACGGAACAATGGCTGCCTTCCATTGAAACTCTATGCAATGGCCCAAGGTGCTATTGCTCATTTAACTTCAAATTGAGATGCCTTACCACTCCAGAGCCTTTCTATTTACTTCTCCTCTGGTCTCAATCTCTTTGCTTTCTCTTCAAATACTTCCTTTTAGCATCTAGATATGCTCAACAGACTTAATGGCTCAACAGACTTAATGGTATAAAAAAAATCTTACTAGAAATCTATGGGTTCGTTTGTCTGTTTTGGTTTGGTAGTCATGGTCTCCAGTTTGATCCCCGACAGAATCATTTTCCTTTTTGGTTTCCTACTGATTCTGCCAACAAAAAAGTCAGTGGCCATTACTATTGGCCATTACTATTGGCCATTATAGTAATGCCTGGTGTGTGGATGTGTGGAATTCAAGGTTCCCATTCCAATCCTGTGTTGAATAATTCAATTTTTTATTAAATCCCCCCCCTCCTCCTATTTCAAGGTTCCCTGTTCAATCACCTTTTGATCTTTTTAAATGCCCCCTTATTTCAAGATTCCTAGCTCAATCATCTTTTTATCTTTTTAAATGCCCCCCTTGTTTCAAGGTTCCACTTAAACTTTTTAATGCCCCCCTTATTTCAAGCATCTTCTCTCTCCCCTCCCCCCAACATTGAGAAATTCTGCCAGACGGCTTCTATAAGTTAAAAAAGAATCATAATCCATTGTCTGCATGTGTATGTTTAGAGGCTTCTGGATGCCACACCAGCTTGAAAGTGCTCGCACAACTGAGTATCATATCTCAGCTGGTAGTAAATAATTAGTAGTAGCCTTGGTCATCATGAGCAGTGTTTGCATTTTACCCGGGTAAAACCTATTTAACCCAACCCAGTGGGTAAAACCTGTGTTTTAGGTATTTCCCCCAGGTTTTACCCCTATTTTACCCGGGTTTTTTACCCAGGTATTACCCAGGTATTACCCAGGTATTACCCAGTGATATTAAACACTTATTTGTAGCCCTGTCACAGCCCTGTCCCAAAGCCACAAGTGTCTGTCTGGGTAGTGGTGGCTATTTAAAAGGCAAGCAAAACCACAGGTCTATCATTCACTGCTTACAGTTTAGTAAGTGTACTGCAATTACAAAAATTAGAAAGCCCAGAAACTCATCTTCTACCACAGGCTCCTACGAGGACCTCAGGAGATTGACTATTAAATCTGTTTAACTTGCATATCAATTGGACTTTAATCCCATGAATCTTGTTTAAATATTTAAATAAATCATTAAATAAAAAATATATACTCTAGTAGACAACCTTGTCACTTGGTAAATAAATGCTGAGTGAAACACAGTTCCTGTTTTTGTCTAGTTCTTTACAGTTGCCATTTATTGAATGTCTTACTTCCTGATTACAGAGTTAATTTCTTATAACATCTTTACAGTTTATAATAAATCTATTGTGTCTATTATTTTATCCTGGGTTGTATCCATGTTTGAAGGTATTTAACCCAACCCAGGTTAAACTTGGGTTACACCCAAGCCCTGGGTAAAACCTGCGAACTCTGAATTCATGAGTAGCATGCTATAGAGTTTCTCTGCTGCTTTATATTTTCCTTGTGTTGGGCATAGATGCTCCACGTAGAGGGATTGATGTCTTCCCTTGTGTGGGGCAGCATAGATGCTCCACGTAGAGGGATCGATGCCTTCCTTGTGTGGGGCAGCATAGATGCTCCACGTAGAGGGATTGATGCCTTCCCTTGTGTGGGGCAGCATAGATGCTCCACGTAGAGGGATTGATGCCTTCCCTTGTGTGGGACAGCGTAGGTGCTCCATGTAGAGGGATTGATGCCTTCCCTTGTGTGGGGCAGCATAGATGCCCCACGTAGAGGGATTGATGCCTTCCCTTGTGTGGGGCAGCATAGATGCCCCACGTAGAGGGATTGATGTCTTCCCTTGTGTGGGGCAGCATAGATGCTCCACGTAGAGGGATTGATGCCTTCTCTTGTGTGGGGCAGCATAGAAGCTCCACGTAGAGGGATTGATGCCTTCTCTTGTGTGGGGCAGCATAGATGCTCCACGTAGAGGGATTGATGTCTTCCTTGTGTGGGGCAGCATAGATGCTCCACGTAGAGGGATTGATGCCTTCTCTTGTGTTGAGCAGCATAGATGCTTCATGTAGAGGGATTGATGCCTTCCCTTGTGTGTGGCAGCATAGATGCTCCACGTAGAGGGATTGATGCCTTCCCTTGTGTGGGGCAGCATAGATGCTCGACGTAGAGGGATTGATGCCTTCCCTTGTGTGGGGCAGCATAGGCATAGAAGCTCCACGTAGAGGGATTGATGCCTTCTCTTGTGTGGGGCAGCATAGAAGCTCCACGTAGAGGGATTGATGTCTTCTCTTGTGTGGGGCAGCATAGAAGCTCCACGTAGAGGGATTGATGTCTTCCTTGTGTTGGGCAGCATAGATGCTCCACGTAGAGGGATTGATGCCTTCTCTTGTGTTGGGCAGCATAGATGCTTCATGTAGAGGGATTGATGCCTTCCCTTGTGTGTGGCAGCATAGATGCTCCACGTAGAGGGATTGATGCCTTCTCTTGTGTGGGGCAGCATAGATACTCCACGTAGAGGGATTGATGCCTTCTCTTGTGTGGACAGCATAGATGTTCCACGTAGAGGGATTGATGCCTTCTCTTGTGTTGGGCAGCATAAGATGCTCCACGTAGAGGGATTGATGCCTTCTCTTGTGTTGGGCAGCATAGATGCTTCATGTAGAGGGATTGATGCCTTCCCTTGTGTGTGGCAGCATAGATGCTCCACGTAGAGGGATTGATGCCTTCTCTTGTGTGGGGCAGCATAGATGCTCCACGTAGAGGGATTGTTGCCTTCTCTTGTGTGTGGCAGCATAGATGCTCCACGTAGAGGGATTGATGCCTTCTCTTGTGTGGGGCAGCATAGATACTCCACATAGAGGGATTGATGCCTTCTCTTGTGTTGGGCAGCATAGATGCTCCACGTAGACGTATTGGAAGCACACATCATGTTTCGCTTGTCTGTGTAGTGTAAGGTGTGTAGAATAATAGTGATGGTCAGTGGCAGCATGGCACATATTGTGAGGGCAACTGCAGAAAACACACTGAATATTAATGCAGACTGCTGCACTGCCGGAAGACTGTCTTTTAGTTACTCTTATGCAATACTTAGTTGGTTCCAAGAAATTGGCAGAAAGGATTTCAGAGAAAGTTAAGTAGGCAAATGGAGAAGAAGCACTTTAAACCTTCTGCATCAAACTAAACTTATGGATATTGTAGGCAAGACAGACTACCTTCATGCAGTTAGCTCTCCAGCAGGATGTCTTCATGAAGTTAGCTCTCCAGTAGGAAGGCCTTCATGCAGTAAGCTCTCCAGCAGGAAGGCCTTCATGCAGTAAGCTCTCCAGCAGGAAGGCCTTAAGCTCTCCAGTAGGAAGGCCTTCATGCAGTAAGCTCTCCAGCAGGAAGGCCTTCATGCAGTAAGCTCTCCAGCAGGAAGGCCTTCATGCAGTAAGCTCTCCAGCAGGAAGGCCTTCATGCAGTAAGCTCTCCAGCAGGCAGGCCTTCATGCAGTAAGCTCTCCAGCAGGAAGGCCTTCCTTCATGCAGTAAGCTCTCCAGTAGGAAGGAAAGAATGTGGGGAGACAATTCCAAAACTGAAACGGCTTGGGCAATGATTTCTTGTTGATTAGTCAAGATGACCTGATGCTACTGCAGTACACATAGTGCACATTTGTAAGAACATTTAGTGGCCTTTTGAAGCTGAAGTTCAGTCCCCAAGTATCAATCAAGTTGATTAACCGAATCAAGATAAGCGTGCTACACGTTATCTTCCTTGTGTCCCATGAAAGCTTTTTGCAGTGTTTCTCACAGAGGAGTCGACGTGCCTTTCTGTTGGGTAAAAGATGGAAAGTCCCAATTAAGGGGGGACATCTGCATTTTTTTTTTTAATTTTTTTTTACCTGTGGTTACAACTTTAGAGCTCAGTAGATTCTGCAAACTTCATGGTATGGACTTGATATATAGCTCAAAAGATAGGTCTCTCTGTGTGCTCTCTTTTGATACTAAAATGTGTTTCATAGGTATAACTATAGGCAAGTTACTAGACCCTAAAGCGGAGTGACCACAAAAACCTGAAGCGCTCCAACCTCCATAGAAACCACTCTGAGGTGCGAAGTGCAAAAAAATTAAAAATGGTACGAGTGGCTAGAGGAAGCTCTAGAGTACACAAGGAGTATATTGAGCAGGCGTGAAAAATTTATTAACGTGGTCAAGCGCGCGGTTGGAAAATTGAAGGCGTTGACGAGGCGACGCCTTCAATTTTCCAACCGCGCGCTTGACCAGGTAATAAATTTTTCACGCCTGCTCAATATACTCCTTGTGTACTCTAGAGCTTCCTCTAGCCACTCGTACCATTTTTAATTTTTTTGCACTTCGCACCTCAGAGTGGTTTCTATGGAGGTTGGAGCGCTTCAGGTTTTTGTGGTCACTCCGCTTTAGGGTCTAGTAACTTGCCTATAGTTATACCTATGAAACATATTTTAGTATCAAAAGAGAGCACACAGAGAGACCTATCTTTTGAGCTATATATCAAGTCCATACCATGAAGTTTGCAGAATCTACTGAGCTCTAAAGTTGTAACCACAGGTAAAAAAAAAAATTTTTTTTAAATGCAGATGTCCCCCCTTAAACTGAACTACTTCAAGCATTCACGAGCAAGTGGGATGCAGCCCTGCACAGTGTTTGCATAGGACAGCGTCTGCATGGAGTCGGAGATGGAAATGAGGCAATTTGTAACTGTACTCCTTGTAAAGGGAGCAGAGGTGAGAATGCTGTAATCTGTTCAGTTGTTTGTGGTAATTTCTAGCTGAAAAAACATTATCTCTATTGTTTTTCTCCGACCTTATCTAGTTTCAATCACTAGTATCGTAAGTCATCATTTATCGGCCGAGGTTTGCACTTCGGCTCATAACTTAGCTTTGGATCACTTTCAGAACTTGATTCAAGGTTGTAATCAAAGGCTGCTGTTTAATAACATAATCACATAATCCCAGGGATTTTGCTTTGGTTAGGAGGGTGAGAGGTCCATAAAGCTTGGCGGTAGTTCATCCTTGATCGTCCGCGAGCATCAATTGTTGCTACATCAATTGTTGGCTAGACATACATTTTGCAATAGTATAATATCGGCCACTGGAGCAAATTGCGCCATGCCTAATTTCCGGTTTAAAAAAGGGCTTCAAAACGAGCACCACTGAACTCAGCGGGAGTAACTCTTCCTTACCAGCAATCTTCATTAAATTTTTATGTCTAAATTTGTAGGAGTGAATTACATCAGCATAGAGGACACACTTTATTACTGGTATTATTGTTATCTACAGGGTAATTCCGGGAAAATGTCAACCAAGGGGTCAAAATTTGGTTTTTGGGTATGCTCTAATGCACCACTTTGAAGCTAAATAAATGAAGTTTCATATTCTGCAATTTTTAACCCAATATGACAAACGGGTAACGAGATATGCTCGTTTTTATGTAATTGCCATAGTAACAGATTATGACAGAAGCTTTGTTCTGTTTTAGATCAGACACCTCACAGTTGGGAATTGAGTTTTGCTCCAAATTAAGTGTATTTGGATAATTTTTATAATTTTTGAGTAGATTCAATTTTTAAGTAGATTCAATCAATGGATTTTTTGGTTACACCCACTAATTAATATTTTACGGTTTGTAGTTTCGGGATATAATTGATGCCATACGTCCGTCACAAATATGTACACCTTTATTAATTATTTCAGAATTATTTCAGTGATATTAAAGTATTAGATAAAACCATTTCATATTCTCTTTTAGTTTTCTATTAGGCATAACTTTCAACCTTAATGGAAAGGCCACACCCCCATGGCTTACGGAAAACCCTGTGACGGACGTACAAGAACCTTGTACATCCATCACGTCCGTCCGTCACAGCTTAACAAATTCCCATCTAGACATTGTTAAAATATGTAGAATTTGTTATTGTACAGCCTTAATCTTTGCCCTTTTCTTAGTTTGTCTTTCTGCCATTGACAATTCGATCTTCAGAAAAGTTAGAATGGCTACAGCACTAATTCAATCTTCTATTTATAGTTTGCTACCTTACATTTTCTAGAACATTCTAAACTGACTTGACTGATTGTCAACATTATACAGCTGACAAGGTTAGGGCTTGGACAAAGGATAGGTTTAGTGCTTGGACCATGACGACTAGGGTTAGGGTTGGACAAAGGCTAGGTTTAGGGGTTGGACATTGAAGGGATGGGCTTGGAGAAAGGCTAGGGTTAGGGGTTGGATATCAGGATTAGGGCTTGAACAAAGTCTAGGGTTAGGGGTTGGACATTGACCAGGGTTAGCGCTTGGACAAAGGCTAGGGTTAGGGGTTGGATATTGACCAGGGTTAGGGCTTGGACAAAGGCTAGGGTTAGGGGTTGGACCTTGACCAGCATTAGGGCTTGGACAAAGGCTAGGGTTAGGGGTTGGACATTGACCAGGGTTAGGGCTAGGATAAAGGCTAGGGTTAGTGGTTGGACCTTGACCAGGGTTAGGGCTAGGATAAAGGCTAGGGTTAGGGGTTGGACCTTGACCAGGGTTAGGGCTTGGACAATGACTTGAGTTAGTGCTTGGACAATAACTATGGTTAGAGGTTAGGGTGTAAAGAAACAAAGCTGCCTGAGCCTGTAGCCAGGAAGGTAGGCTGGTAAAGAAACAGAGCTGCTGCTTGAGTTATAGCTACCAACTGTTAGTCATTCCCCAAATACATACACTATCTAGCCTGCAAGTAAAACTATTTTAGCAGCTGGCATTGAGGAAGTTACAAGATCTGTTGAGAAGTACGTAGTTCACTAGGTTCCTTTCTGTGTGCTACAGGCATCCCTTTTAGGGAAGAACTGGTGAATATCAATCCACATCCCTGCTGTAAACACTAGTAGGGAAGCTGGGGAGTGGGGAAGTTAGATGCAGTGCTCAATGTTTGGCTAGACTTTACTAGAGCAGCTGGGGAGTGCAAGTCCTTGGGAAGTGTGTTCCTGTTTCGTCATTCATTGAGCAAGTGACCTGTGACTCCACTTCCAAGAGTGCATGACACGAGAATGCTCAACCTATGTGGATCTGATTGATGAGTTTGCACCACAAAGCAGCTCAGGGACCTTGCAGTACTACCAGTGGAAGTCTACGGATAGCCGAATTGAGAAGGTAGACATGACTGATACAGTGGATGCAGTCTTTAATGAGCTATATATCCTGGCAAAGATGAATGTTTCGATGCAAAGAAAGCTACTGTAAACCCAGAAAAGTTGGCGACCTTTTTATTTAGCGTTTTTGATATCATGCAAATTTTAGCGACCATTAATGTTAACGTTTTATAGCATGAAAAACAAGGTGAAATCCTTGTGAAAATAAGAACAGTACATTAATCATTAATAAAGTCCATGATTCCATTTGAATGCTTGTTTTAGTCTTTCAGTATTGCATGAAAGATTGCTAAGACTGTTGATAACCAGTTTTGCATGCAGGGGCTTGATCAATGGTGCACGAAGATCCACAGCTGATATCCTCTTTCCCACCATCCAGGACTTCATGGATTTCATTAGCATACCTCGTGAAGGAGTCCTTCATTAGAGCCTTAAATTCTTCATTTACGCACACATCAAGTGGCTGCAACTCTCCTGTGCAGCTTGCAGGAACAAACAATTGGTGGATATTGTTGTTTTGAAGCACAGAACTACAGCGATGAGCTGCAAACACATCGAATATTGCCAATGCAGGCTGATCGTCAGCCAAATCCAGTCTCGCTCTAGTAGTAGTGACATATGGAATGATAATGTTATCGATATATTGTAACATTGTCTGTTCATTGCTCCAATGTGACTCACTGTGTGTGATATGCCAGTCCTCAGGAAAGGTGACCCTTGCATGACAACCAACTCTTTTACCCTGGTAGATAATTTGGGAGGGTAATAGTACGCCAGAAGCAGTTACAGCCAATAAGGCTGTGATCTCCCTCTTATCCTCCTTTCCCACTACTGGGACCTGTTTACACCCAGGGCTGTTCAGCCATAATCCAAGAGCTAACAGGAACATGTCCCTGTTTGGTCCCAATTAAATACTAGGTCCAATGGTATGCCATGTGTCACTATTTCATCTTCAATTCTCATACAGAAAGACCTCTTCAATGCTTCAAAATCAGCAGGTACTTTTCTGGCTGCCTTCCTTTTCACATAGCCTCTACGCAGAAGAAAAGGACTCAGCCCACTTCTTTCCCAGAGTGGCACTACCACCATAATGAGAAAGTAAACTTGGCTTTCGATGGCCTACGATCCCCTTTGCTGAATCAGTAACTATATTATTACTAGTCACAATCCCACCAGCTTGACGAAGGCTACGTATATATTTGGCTACTTCCTCGTCAAACTCTCCTATCATGAGAGGCCGACCCAATGCAGCATGAGGTAAGTCAATAATGGAGTCAGGATCCTTGACTAACTTCAATTTACGAAGGTATTTAACCTTGAAATTCCTCACAGTACTTTCATTAATTTCATGCCCCAAAATTCCAGTGTATTTAGAAACAGCAGTCTTGTTTCCATTCTCACAAGCATATTTAGCTATTTTAACCTTGATCTCTGAATCATAGCTCTGATACTACCCTCTCTTCCGCGTTCCACCCTTCAGTTCCTTTAACACTTCTTTGTTGGCTGTAGCTGTTGCTCGGTCACCTTCTGGTAAACAAACTGAGCTAGATCCACCAGCATTGCCTTTCAACCAACGAACAATCGACATAGCTGTAAGTTCGCAGTTGCTCGATCAAAACTCGAAAGCTCCTAATCAGTGACGACCTCGTGCTCTGCTGACAGCTAGCATGCGTGCGTGAGTGTTTTTGAACTTTGTACTTATATTGCCGCAAATGTTGGCTGCCTATTAACATAGCGATTTTTTCCCCATCGCTAAATTCTCTAACATTAATTGCCCGCTAACTTTTCTGGGTTTACAGTACTCGATTTGAGCAGGTTACCGGTACTTCTGGAAATCCCGACAGATCAACTCGAGCATCTAAAGGACGAAAGAAATGAGTGGTTGGGTTCAGTCGAGTCTGAAATATCTCTGTTGAAGGAAAAACACGATATAACACTCGGTACACATGGATCTGCACGAAGCCGTTGGTCTTCTATCACAACCACAGCCGAGTATCGAACTCTAGTTGCAATTCCATACATCGATTCCCTTCTTCGATTCCCTTCTTCTAAATATTAACAGTCGATTTACTGATAAAGCCGTGAAGATTGTTACTGCCATGTCCATATTCAGTCCCTCCCTACTACCCGCTGAAGCATCCTTACCATCATACGGCAGCGAGCAAATCAAGATTCTTGCCGAGTTCTATGGAATAGAAGCAGAGGTTGAGTATGTGGGGACGACTTACACCTCACCTCCATTGCTTGATGGCGATGAGCTTCTTTCAGAGTGGAAGATATTTAGACGGGCTTTGCTAGTAGGCAATAATGGAACGTAAAGAAGAGTCGGTATCTCCTAGCATGCAAGAAATCCTGGACGAGATGAACAAGTCACATACTTACGGAGATTTTCCCTGAGACGTGGAAGCTATTGAACTTTACAATGGCACTTCCTGTTGGCACAGTAACAGTAGAGCGTTCCTTTAGTCAAATGAAGTTGATTAAAACTCGCCTACGCAGTCGTCTATCTGACTCGAACCTAGAATAATTTTATTACTGTTGAACATCTTTGAATTTGCTATTGCTTCTACGTTCCCTTCTCTGTACTGCTCTTTTTTCCCGTTACTGTAATGTATTACATAAGAAATTTAAATTTTTATTGTGAAAATTCTTGGGAGGGGAGAATTTTTTTTTGGGGGGGGGGGGGGGGGGGGGGTGATATCCCAGGGCTTCCCCCCCTGTATGAAACCCTGATTGACTATGGTCTAATTACCTGCAATACACAGACTATGGTCTAATTACCTGCAATACACAGACTATGGTCTAATTACCTGCAATACACCGACTATTGTCTAATTACCTGCAATACACTGACTATGGTCTAATTACCTGCAATACACTGACTATGGTCTAATTACCTGCAATACACCGACTATGGTCTAATTACCTGCAATACAATACACTGACTATGGTCTAATTACCTGCAATACACCGACTATGGTCTAATTACCTGCAATACACTGAGGTCATAATAAAATAAAAACTTGTAAATACCAACGGTGGTATATTAAAAAAAAAATTGCTAAAGGGGAAAAAATTGACGGAGTTAATTTTTTTTAAATATGTCGTCAATGCACTTATGTCGTCAATGCACTTCAATGGGAAACCATGTTATTCATGCTTCTTCTTGTCCATTTCTCAACCGGTATGTAATGAAATGGCAGCATAAACTATCATAACTCAAGAATGGTAATGATAATGATCTGAAACTTGAAACATAGTTAATATATCAGTGAAGGTAAAGAATTATGATTTAAAAAAATGCTTCTTTTTTTTTTGAGAAGAAAAACCCCCAAATGGTCTGGGACTTCCTTAACACATTACGTAATTAATCTGCAACTAGGAACTAGGAAGTGAAGAAGTGTTGTCAAAACTACAATGATGTCATTCCCAGGTTGAAATACAATCTGTAACAGTGAAGTTTCTATGCTTTGAAGTTCACTGGGTAAGATGGCATCTAGTTCTAGGCAGACTCTAGGCACTGTAGCTAGGTACTGTGCTAGAAAACATTATATATACAAGGAGCGTTCAAAAACGATGTTATAACAGAAAACCCTGAAGGGTGTCAGTACACACTGTAAGAATAATAATATGTGTATTAGGTCATGTTTTGAGAAGTTTCATAATGACTCTTGTTGATTATAAACATTAGCCTATTTTTTGAATTCGGTTGATGGATGCACTTCAAAGATGCACTTCAAAAATGATTGTTTTTCTCATTGTATATTTCATGTATATGTATATATGCAAATATGTGTACTCTCAGTGATGGCAGCAATACATGGGGAAGTTGTTGTTTTTGCATTGTAACCCATTTCCTTGGAATGAATATATATATGTATTAATCCAATGGGAGTGGTGACCACACCCATAATGGGCAGGGCATATAATTGTACCAACACTAACTCGATCTACATGGTCTGCAAATGAACCATTAATTATTGACATGGTATGTAGTCTGCATTAATATTTTGTAATGTTTCTCTGCAGAACTCGATACATGTTTATGTATATCCCACGACTATATAGCATTGGTCCTCTCTGTTTAGTACATTTGCAGGAGGAAGAGATTTTTTGCACACGATGAGACGGAGAAGTGTGTGGTAGGAGATGTGGTCCTCATCAAGTCTTGCCTCCCCATCAGTAAGAAGAAGCACTATGTCATCCATGAGATCATCGAGAGTGCTCCCAGATACATCCCAGCACAAGCAGAGGAGGAGGGCATGCAGCAGCAGCAACAAGTTGAGGAGCTACCAGAGGACAGCACGGCCACTCTGCCAGCCAGACCCAACTCTGCTTAACTAATTCACTAGTGATTCCAAGCACATTCCTCACCAAGCAATTATCACTAAAGCATATTCAATAATTGAAGTACATTGTAACACTAGTTTGTGTGTGTTACCCTACTTCCTAATGTCGTGCTATAATTATACATACATATAAATGGGAAATCCTGTGGGTTTGTCCATCCATTTCTTTGATGCTCAAGAGCCTCCCGTCAATCTGAGGTGAAATCATTCCTTTTTTAATATTTTTAACTGTTCTTTCAACTTCCACCCCACACCAACTATTTATTACCTTCAACATCGACAACTTGAAATTGTGTAGGATGAAGGGGGGAAAAAACGGTGGCTATGATTTATTACTTAGCCTGTTAAGGCCATCACATATATTACAGCACAGAGTGGAACTATTTAGTAACTAACCTAATCAACAGTATATACGGTTAATAAAGTTATCCACAATATTAAGTTACGAGTGTCCTGCTGCTCAAGGAGGGGTGGATGGGAGGGACCAAAGATCATTCCTCAGCTCACCATACAACAGTTCCTTTCTCCTCTGCCACCACTTCCCTACCCACATAACGCACTCGCCCACCTCCATCACTGCATCAATTACTCGCTCCACATCTTTTCCCAAAAGCAATGCCACTTTTCCATCCTTACTCACTCTTCTAAATTCATCAGCCACTGTCCTGCACCTACAATTCTGTGCAACTCGTCCATCAGTATAATACCAGCCGATCCCTCTCAAATTCCCCGCATATCACCAAGAAATGTTCCACATCCTCCCCTGCTCCACTATCACAAATTATACACCTCTCATCCCTAACTATCCCACATCTCTTCTTACCTCTAACAACCCAGCTGATGCAGTCCTCGGTCGAAACTGCAACCACACACCTTCCGGACCATGAATGGACCTCACATACCTCTCCACCCCTGCACCATTCTTTGCCGATTTATAGAAATTCAGCGTACTCTTTCCATTTACTTCCTCCTCCCAGTCCTTCTCATTTCTCACCTTCACTTTCCCCTTCCACTTGCGCACTGACCCAACCTCGTTGTTTATCTTGTACTTTCTCCTCAAGATCTCATATTCTTCCCACCATCCAATTCCTTCATCCTCACTTAGTTTATTGTTATAACCTTGTTTAATACCCTAAGGTTATAGTTCTTTCACTCTTCAACGACCGTGAAAGTCCTTAATCAACTAGTAAACTAACAACCAATGACAACAGACATTATAAGAAGACATCTTGATTTCACTATCTGTGCAACACACGTGACGCACTAAAAAACGTTTATTTAGAGTCCGGACTATTGAATAATGTCATACAATTCACTTCATTATAACATTCCTCCCTTCTTAGTTTATAAGAGAGTAAAGATAACAAATTCACGATAATTATCAACTAAAACACTGATCCCTTAAAATGATCAGGAGGGGGTCTGTTTCAGACAGACCTGCGCAGTACTGTTGTTGACTCAATCGGGGACGTGTACTGAAGTGTTGTTATCATCCACATTAACACGGGGTAAGCGAGGAGAGCTGACCACGGTTGATGCAGCTGAGTAATGTGGAACACTCCCTTCAGGGACAGGTTCAGTGTCTCTGGCACTGAACAGGAATATCATGAAACACAATTGCAGGTCCCGACACGTGACCATTTATAGTGCTGGATCCTAAATCGCTCTGTCTCTGACGTATGTTATCCACATGACGACGTACGACTCCCAAGGTAACTAACTCGGTAAGATAGAGGTCCAGTGACATGCTCAACAACACCAGGCATCCAGGTTACATTCTTACACCTGAAATCTCTAACAAAAACCTTGTCGCCCACTCGGAAAACGCGATCCCGTCCGGTGCTGCCATGTGTCCTCTTACGCTGGCACGATTCCACTCTCTGACAAGTCGGGATGAACCAAGTCTAAGTTGGATCTCGGTCGACGACCCATCAGAACTTCGGCTGGGGATAACCCTGTCGTACTGTGTGGCGTTATCCTGTAGCGGAACAAGTATCTTGATAGCTTGGACTGCAGTGATCCACCTTCCATCCTCTTCAACCCTTGCTTGAAAGATTGCACCGCCCTCTCAGCCAACCCATTCGTGGAAGGGTGGTAAGGTGCAGACGTCGTATGCTGAATACCATTCACTTGGCAAAATCTCTGAAACTCATCACTCATAAATGAACTGCCATTATCAGTGACTATGGTCTTGGGAAGACCATGAATAGCAAAAATACCTTGCAACTTCTCTATGGTGATTGTGGACGTGATAGAACTCATAATCACCACATCCAACCACTTAGAATGAGAATCGACCAAGACTAAAAACATGTTACCCATGAACGGGCCAGCGAAGTCTAGGTGGATACGGTTCCACGGCTGCTTTGTTACTTCCCACGGGTGCATCGAGGCCACAGGAGGTTGCGGTCGTGATTCCTGGCAAACATTGCACTGCTGCACACATAACTCGATTTCAGAAGTCATGTCTGGCCACCAAAAATAACTTCTTGCCAGATTCTTCATACGACTAATTCCTAAATGAGTTTCATGTAGCTGATCTAGCAAACATTTCCGACCAGGCTGGGGTATAATCAAACGTGAACCCCACAGTAAACAACCATCCAGAAGACTGAGTTCCAACTTACGAGACTGAAATTCTCGGTCAAGCTTCACTGACGGCCATCCACACATTACAAACTTCTTCACCCTTGAGAGAAGCGGATCTTTCTCAATCCATTGTTTCACTTCCTTGGAAGAAATCGGGGTAGACTCAAGGTGAAGAACCAATTGGTTTAACTCAGCAGGAAGACAATCAGAGGATGTGACAGCTGGGCTTGGCAACCGACTTAATGCATCCGCATTAGCAAGCAACTTCCCAGGCTTGTATTCAATACGATATTGATATGCACTCAATGACAATGCCCACCTTTGTAGACGTGCTGAGGCAAGGGGAGGAATTGTTTTCTTTTCATTAAACAAATGGTAGAGTGGTTGGTGCAGATCTAATGACAAATGATCGACAAATGATCGACCCCACAGGTAAGAATGAAATTTCTTGACACCAAATAGGATAGCTAATCCCTCTTTCTCTAATTGAGAATAGCCCTTCTCAGACACAGTGAGAGTCCTTGAAACATACCCAATAGGACGTTCGGTTTTGTCTTCCAAAACATGTGATAACACGACTCCCAATCCATAAGGAGATGCGTCACAAGCCAACAACAGGTCCTTCTGAGGATCATAATGGACCAAAAGTGAATCACTCTGTAGCATTAGCTTAGCTAGTAAAAATGCACTTTCTTGCTTTTCTGTCCATTGCCATCTGGAGTCCTTGCATAACAAGGTATACAAAGGGGCTAGCTTTGTCGAGAGATTAGGAAGAAACTTGGAGTAATAATTAAGCATACCCAGAAATGCTCTAAGCTCAGTCACTGACGTCGGAGCACGGGCCTCTCGAATGGCTTTTATCTTCTCCAGAGTTGGATGTAGGCCTTCCTTATTAATTATATATCCAAGATACTTGACCTTTGAAGCAGGAATACACATTTCGATTTGTTAAGTCTCAGGCCGGCTTGCCTGAGCTTTTCTAACACCTTCTCCAAGTTAGCAATGTGCTCTTCAGTGGTTTTTCCAGTTACCAGGATATCATCCAGGTAAACTGAGACACCAGCAAAACCCTGAAACAAACTGTCCATTACCCTTTGAAAGATCGCAGGGGCTGATGATACCCCAAAGGGTAACCTATTGTACACAAACAACCCTTTGTGTGTATTAATAGTTAGGAACTTTTTACAATCATCCACCACTCCTAACTGTAAATAGGCTTGTGATAGGTCTAATTTCGAGAACCTTTCACCACCTGACAAAGCTGAGAAAATATCCTCCACACGAGGTAAGGGGTATGACTCCACATGACATGCTTGATTAACCCTTTCACTGCGCATACCCGGTACTACCGGGTAGAAAAAAATATCGTTGAATTGCGCGTACCCGGTACTACCGGGTATGTGAAAATAATCATTTTTAAATTCCGCGTGCACTGCACGTGCCAGCTATTGTTTTTTTCCTATGAACTAGAGATGATTAATTATTCTGATTTCCACTTGGAAAGTCGTGTTTCCCAGCGGTAGGCAGCGGAATGACGCGAGCGCGGCCTCAGAAGGCAACGAAGTTGTGGACCAGACAGCGTGGACAACTTTGATTTGGATGATACAGGTAATTCGTTTCCAACAGTTGACTACGATAATGCCGACAGTGATTGGGAGTATTCCATGGACGAGACCGATGATTTGCTCAACTTGGGCGGCCCTGCACAGGGCCAAGGTGACAATGCCATGTCTGTAGATTGAAACGACATCAATATGGCCGCCATTAGGTCACATGACCACCTAATTATTCAAAATACCAAATTTCAATTTTTCCCCCATAGGCCAACCTCTTGCCCACCCAAAAACATAAAAAGAATTTCAAAATAACCTCTTAGTCTTTTTTTGGCATTGATTTCAAAATCACCTTTTTTTTGGCAAAACAAGCCAGCACAGGGGGGGTATTTACCTGCAGCAGTGAAAGGGTTAATAGTCAGCTTATAATCACCACACACACGAAGATCACCATTGCGTTTTAACACAGGCACAATCGGAGCTGCCCAATCTGAAAATTGAACTGGGGTTATGGTTCCCTGTTTCTCCAGGCGTACCAATTATTTCTCCAACTTTTTTTTCATCATAATTATAAGGAACATTCCTTGCTTTACAGAATTTAGGTTGAGCACCCTCTTTGACATGAATCCTTACTTTAGTGCCCAATAAGGTACCTAACCCATCGGCAAACACAGGGGAGAACTTGGCTAGGAGTTATTCAACCTTATTATTCATGCTAAACTGATGAATCTCGTGCCAATTCAATTTAAGTTTAGCTAACCAATCTCGCCCGATGAGGCTTGGCCCTTTTCCTTTTACAACGAACAATGGAAGTTCCTCCTCCTGGCGGTCAACCTTAGCAACCACCACTACCCTGCCAAGTACAGGTAAGGTCTTACCAGTGTATGTTTTTAAGAGTACCTGGGATTCCTCCAGAGGTAAGGTCACTCCCGATCTCTTGACCATTGTAAGTCTCTTCGCTCACAATAGAGAATGCTGCTCCTGTATCAATTTCCATTTTCACAACGGATCCGCTCAAGTTCATATGCACGAATAATGGCTTGGATGATGTGTCCGTTACTGTGAACATTCCATAAGCACCATCTTCCACCAATCTAGACTGCTCTTCCTCTACGTAATTGGTACTAGTCGAACGATTGAATTATCCTGTCCTCTTGACTTCATTTTCGAGCGACACACCCAGGCGATGTGTCCTTTTTTTTTTTTTTTTTGCATGCTCGGCATTCTGCTTGCTTAAAACGACAGGTATTGGCTAAATGACTGTCACTACCACACCTGAAACAAACACACTTCTGGAAACGAGAAGTAGTAAAAGGCTTCTTAGATGCCTTGTTATGAGTGAACAAGACAGAGGTTCCTTGAGCTCCCTGCAACTGTCGTGTATCTCTCTCCGCGGTCTCCATTGCCTGGGCTAGTTTTAAGCTACGTGAGAAGGTTAAATAAACTTCTGCTAACAGTGTCTGCTGTACTTTCTCATCGTTGACAATGCAGACCAGCCTATCCCTTAACATCTGGTCAAGAGTAGCCCCAAACTCACAAAATTCAGAGAGTTGTCTTAGTGCTGCCACGTAATCAGCTATGGATTCATTCTTAGCACGAACTCGAGAATTGAATTTATAACGCTGCATGATCACAGAAGGTTTGGGACAGTAGTGCTTAATAACTAACTCCACAAGGTCAGTGTATGCCATCTCTCCTGGTCTGGTAGGAGAAACTAAATCTCTAATGAGTTGGTAGGTCTTGGAACCACAAACACTCAATAGTATAGCTCGCTTCTTGTCGGCCTCAGTCACACTGTTTGCTACGAAGTACTGTTCCAGCCTTTCTACATAGGCTCTCCAGTCCTCGTGCGCTGAAGTAAAGGCAGACATTGAACCATGCACGGCCATCTCGAAAAATCTTTTCGTAATAATCCGTGTCGATCCGTTATAATCCTCGTCGCCAAATGTTATAACCTTGCTTAATACCCTAAGGTTATAGTTCTTTCACTCTTCAACGACCGTGAAAGTCCTTAATCAACTAGTAAACTAACAACCAATGACAACAGAAGACATCTTGATTTCACTATCTGTGCAACACACGTGACACACTAAAAAACGTTTATTTAGAGTCCGGACTATTGAATAATGTCATACAATTCACTTAATTATAACATTTATTTACAACAAGTTTTACCAATCTGCTCTGTTCCAAACACCTCTAATCTCTTGCCAAACAAAACCTTCATCTCTTCCCTCCTCTCCTCTAGCTTCCTCCACCCCATATCTCCCTTAATGCCACTTTGCAATCTGGAGATATTTATGCTGCCAATTCAGGCATTCAGGTTTTTGAGGTTCCCTCCACTTGTAGAGAGACCTATCTTTTCAGCTATATACCAAGTCCATGCCATGTAGTTTACGGAATCTACGGAGCTCTAAAGTGGTATATAACCATAAGTAAAAAAATTAAAAAATAAAAAATGCCTTTGTCCCCCCAAACCCTCCCCCAAGATCCTTCACAGCCAATCCAACTTGTGCCTTCCTCCGAAGATTCTTCATCCTTAGAACATACCAAGCGCACGCATCTTATACCATGTTCGCCGCCATTATTTTTTGGTTTTTTTGTTGCTTTTATGGATAGCGATATCTGTCCCTATGTGTGTGTGTCTGGAGGCTATTGAAAGCACATGCTCAACAGAGTGAGGGTAGATCATCAAACAGGGAATCCTGTGGGTTTGTTTCTCTGTTAGCCTGTTTGATTGTGGGAGGAGGGAGGGGGGGGGGGGGGGGGGGATCATCACCTCCAAATACACATACAATTGATGCAATCGGAGATCAACTGTTCAGGATGAACATCAAAAATTTGAAAATGCTAGAGGAAGCCCTAGGCACCTTTTTCATTAGGCATAAAGATTTGAGTAAGTGGTCAAGCGCGCAGGTGGAAAATTGAGGGCGTTCAACGTAATCAATTTTCCACCCGCGCGCTTGACCACGTACTACTTACATTTTCATGCCTAATGAAAAAGATGATTGGGGCTTGCCACTGGTATAATTATACCAATTTCAAATCTTTAGCAATTAGCAATCTGGAGTTATTTTGGATGAGGTTTTTGGGAGGCAGGTTTTTGAAGTCCCTCCACTTTAGGGTCTAGTAACTTACCTATAGTTATACATATGAAACATATTTTAGTATAATAAGAGAGCACACAGAGAGACCTATCTTTTGAGCTATATATTAAGTCCATACCATGAAATTTGCAGAAGCTATGAAGAAACTACAAGAACAGATCAAGTAATTACCAAGAGAACACATTTTACATGCGATTCAAACATTTCATTGCCCTAACCAATGTTTAAAAAAATCTTGTATTTTTTTGCAGTAATGCTCATAACTTTTCTACGATTCACTCAAAAAATTATATTTTTATATCACTGGATAGCTCTTCTAATTCTCTAAGGAATGTAAGAAACAGATGTTTAATTACTACAAGTGTTGATAAGTTATGGTCATTTGAAGTGTGAGGTCTAGGATTTTCTCGGGGATTTTCCAAATAGCAAACGGGTTGGCTTGCCACACAGCAACCACGATGGTTATTGATAATCTGTTTCTTACATACCTTAGATATTTGCCTCCTCTTTCAGCTAACCCAAGTGTGAGACTTTGATCTTGAAAACTGGGGCAGTTATGACCGCAGAGCTAATAATGGTCATTTTTGGGGGGGAATCTTGATGTGTCTTCTAAGAAAATATGTCTGTAGAGACATTCAACATATCATTAGGAAGCACAAAGCACAAGGAACAACCTGAATTTTTTTAATCTGCATAGGATGTATAGAAAAAAAGTTATGGCGATTTATAAACCAATGGTTTTTCTGTGGTACAGTCCCCCCTTAAAACCTCCTGCAAGCACTCCAAAACCACCTCTACCATATGCTCCACCAAATATACAGAATAGGTATATATAAGAACAGTTTGCATGGCTGATAGGAAAGGATGATGAACATGGTTATTCGGTCAATGTGGTATAGTCCGCTCACTACTACCACAAGTATTCACAACTAGTATAATGCACAATATTCAAGCTATGTTGAAAAAAGAACTGGATTGCATTATTTAGAAACTATTTCACAGACATTTATTTTCTGTTTGGCACTGGTTTTCTTTCAGGTCTGGACATATGTGGCACTAAATGACCCTATTTTGTTTATCGAAGCCAACAGCTACAATAGGTCAAATTCTTCTGAAATGCTTGCTTAATGTACTTTTCGGTTAAACACATTATTATACTCATTTTGAGGAAGACCCTGGAAATGCACAATTCACTTCCAAATTTCCGCTCATTGAATCTATTGCCATGTGGGTTAACCAAAAGTTGTTGAACAGATTAGCTAGAGGAAAGCCTATTTCTTGATTAGTGTGATGATGTTAGTGACAGGTAGAAATATCTGTTTGCTTTGCAATAACTGACCTGAAGAGCAATTACTAACAATGTTACGTATGCTCACTTGTAACATCACAACCACCAGGAATTTGTACATCACCTCAAACAACCTTGACTATTGCAAATTAGTTGGTCAGGAATATAAAGTTGCGGCTTTATTTTAAGGCAGATAAACTGGAATACAGATTAGGTGAGTGTGTGTGGTAGAAATCAGCCGTCCCTGAGACAGTCACTTTGCCCCTCAGCTGATCCCTATCTCTACCTGACACCTAAATACTATTCCCAGCCTCCCTGCTAGAAATCTTTATTTAAGCCAAACTCAGTAGCCCTCCCTGGCTACTGGCTTTCCCCACCCAAACAGGTGAAATATAATATAAAGATATATTTAAGTAAATATCATCAACTAGTGCACAAGGGCAACAACAGTACAAGAGTAGTTAAAAAAATATCCCCTCCCTTACAATGTTCAAATAGCTCCTTTTATACAAATTAATAATGTCCAGTTAGCAGTCACTAGGTCAGCATGGCATTTTCCCTGACGACTAACCAGATGTCAGCACAGCATGGCTCTCTCGATGGGGTGATGTGTCTTGCTTTGGTTCACTATCAGGTGAGCTCGTCTTATGGTGTCTGGCTGTGGCTTCATTAGAGAGTGAGTTCTCATGTTTGGTTCTGTACACAACATCTGTACCTAACAATGTATTTGTTGATGGTTAACATGGATGGTCTTATTCCCTTAGTACCAAAGGTCTCAATAGGAGAGCTGGAGTTCCCCGACAGTGTGCATTCAGCACATGCCATGCCATGTACATGTAAATTCATTGCACTTGCCATTAGCTAGAAGCTGCTAGTGTGCCTGAGATCAAGAAAATATTTGGAATGATGGGGAACCTGTGAAAACCTTTCTACTATTCCTTCTCATGGCAAAAGCTTTGAAAGAAGTAGAAGCTGCCATTTGACTTCCTTATTTGAAGGTTCTGAAACTAAATGATACTCACTGGCTTACTAATGAACAGCGCATGTGAGCAATTAGAAAAGAACATCATGCGATTATATTTACTCTACAAAAACTCCATGAAAATTTAAAAGATTTAGAGGCATTCTGTTTGTGTACACTACACTTATATTTTCTATGCCACAGCATTCAGTTTATGTACACTTCTCCCTAGCTTCACTGGTATTGCAAGTATCCTACAGTACTTCTTTCCAAGGTGCTTGACATTTTGGCTCATATGAACATTTCTATGCAAAGGTAGACAGCTGATTTAATCAGTCTATATATATTTCTACACTCCAGAATTGAAGTCTTTGAGAGAGTTGAATGGTATTCCTCCACTGAATCAGCTTAGAAGCCTGTAGAAGAATTTGCTATTAATATAGGAATGCACAAAACTGGATCTACTCGATCGAGGTTGATGACTGTCCATGCCTTGTAGGATTATCGGGAAGAGGTATATAGAAGTCCATAACTTGATCTCCTTATTAAAAACATAAGCAAATGATTTTCATACAAAGTCACCAGATATATTTTTAATCCAGCTGAAATACCTTCAGGTGATCCATTTTCTTCTCATGGTTTTCGAGAAATCAAGGATTTGGCTGAGGGTTTTTTTCAGAGGAAAGAAGGGGTGGGAGGGGAATTTCCACGCCCTTACAAATATTAATTGATACCCCATTAGGTAATAACGATGTCCAAGCAGCCCAAACAAGACCTCCTCTCCATATAAAGAGCTTGTAGTGACCAGACTTTCCTGCCTTGTTTCCGCTGTGATTTGGACATTCCTTCGTGACACTTCCATGTACACTAGTTAATCAACAATCATAATGTTCTAGTTAATGCACACTTGTATGGTTACTAGTTGAAATGTACTGCCTAGGTTGAGATTTGTTATTATCTTGATAAGTGTTATATAACTTTTATCCACTTCATTGGTGACCCAGATGCTTCCTGTGTATCTACACAGCCTTCCAAGCAAGTTTACTACATGGTGCCTCGCGCTACTGTCCATACTGTCTCCCTTAAACTGCCTCCATTTTGACAGGAAGACCCTGCTCTTTGGTTTCACCAGGTGGAGGCACAGTTTGCTACCAAGGGCATAACTCAACAGCTAACAGAGTACCACTATATCGTTGGCTCAGCACCTGATATTGCCCTAGAGGTACGTGATGTTATTGTCACTGTTCAGGCTGTTGATCCATTTGCACCTTGAAAGCACCTCATCTCACGCACATCCCTCACTGAGTCCCAGAGGATACAAAAACTGCTCTCTCTGGAGCCACTGGGCGACCAGAAACCCTCACAGCTACTTCGACGAATCGAACAGCTAGCAGACAAAATCTGCAATAACGACCCAATCCTTCAAGAAATATTCCTCACTCGCCTTCCAGTGGCAGTCCAGCTCATCTTGAAATCGCACCCCGACAAAAGTACAGAGCAGCTCGCTTCCCTTGCTGACAGCCTCATTGCAGTCACCCCAGAAGCCTCTCTACCTGGGTCCTTCAGCACCATCGCACCTGTCACTACCAATGTTGACACTATTGCCTCTCTCTCCTCTGAGCTGGAAGACAGTACACGTCGATTCTCCTTGCAGAAGAAAACTGGCAATTTTTCAGCTCCCTCTACCACCTCCCCTTCCGCCAAACTCTGTTGGTAGTACCATGCCGGATTTGGCAAGGATGCCACCAAATGCAAAAAACCTTGCTCTATATCGGGAAACGCTTTCCCCACCCGCGACCAGTGGATCGGGAAATAACATGCTGAAGTCAGCATGCTCCTCTGCAACACGTATTGACCATCAGACACTCAAGAAGGGATTCCCTCTCAGGGCCGCGAATGGTTCTGCCATCCCCACCTTCGGCAAACGCACCTTATCTCCGCACTTTGGCCTCAGGAAGAACTTTAACTGGACTTTCATCCTGGCCGATGCCAGCCAACCAATTATTGGTGCAGACTTTTTCGGTGAGCATGGATAGCTCATCGATCTCAAGTGCACCAACGACTATATGACTCAGAAGCACTAGCAGCAGCATTCCTGCTTACCTTTCTGACCTTGAAGCACTCCACCTCAACTATTTTTCTACAGCACACAATCGGTATTATGCCATTCTCCGAGACTTCCCCCAACTCACTGCTCCTCAAGTGGCTGACAAGACAGTGTCCAGCACAACATTGTTACTGCTGGCAGACCAACCTTCGCAAAGGCTCGTCGACTTTCCCCTGCAAAGCTGGCTGCTGCTAAGAAGGTGTTCAACAATCTCCTCCAGCTTGGTATCATCCAATCTTCCTCCAGTTGCCTGGGCTTCACCACTGCATATGGTGCCCAAGAAGTCAGGAGCATGGCGTCCCTGCGGTGATTATCGTGCCATCAATGACATCACCACACCTGACCGATGTCCCATCCCTCACATTCAAGACTTTGGAGCATCACTGCGTGGAGCCACAATCTTTTCCAAGGTAGACCTAGTCCGAGCTTTTAATCAGATTCCTGTGCTCCAAGAGGACATCCCAAAGACTGCCATTATAACACCATTTGGTCTCTATGAATATCTCATGATGCTTACGGACTCCGCAATGCAGCACAGACTTTCCAGCGTTTTATGGATCAGGTCTGCCGGGAGCTCTCCTTTGTCTTTGTTTACATGGATGATATCCTGGTAGCCAGTGACCAGCACCTGCAGACTCTCTTCACACATTTGTCTCAGTTTGGGCTAGTCATCAACCCTGACAAGTGCCAATTTGGTATCTCCACTCTCGACTTCCTTGGCCACTGCGTTAGCTCTGCAGGCATTGCTCCTCTGGAAGATGGTGTGGAAGCTATACCCAATTTTTCTGTTCCAGAAAACAAGACTTCCTTGCAAGAATACCTGGGATTTATTAACTTTTACAGTCGCTTTTATCCTCACTGTGCGGAAGTCCTCCACCAGCTGTACCTGCTCCTCAAAGGGAAGAATACTCCCTGGATCTGGACACCTGCATGTCAGGCTGCTTTCATCAAAAGAAACAGGCACTACAAACACTTACCCTGTTGGCATACCCTTATCATTCAGCACTAATGTCCATCACTGTTGATGCCTCGAATGTTTCTGTTGGTGCAATCATGGAACAGCAACTTCATGGCCAATGGACAACCAATCTCCTTCTTCTCCCACAAACTCCGCGATCCGGAGACAAGGTACTCAGCCTTTGACCGGGTGCTACTTGCCATCTATCTGGCTATTCGCCACTTCTGACACTTTGTGGAGGGTCGAGCCTTCACCATCTTCACTGACCACAAACCACTGACATTCGCCCTCTCAAGTGCCAACTCCGACAAGTGGACACCTAGATAAACTCGTCACCTCTCTTTCATATCAGAATTCACCAGTGATATCCGTCATGTCGATGGGAAGGACAATGTTGTCGCTGACGCCCTGTCCCGCATTCACAGCTTCTCAGCAGTTACTCCTACATGGACTATACTGAACTTGCCGCTCATCAGACTGCCGACCAGGAGAACCAAGCTCTACGCACTGCTACCACACCTCTGAAGGTAGTAGATATCACACCTCTGGGATCAATCATTCGATACTCTGTGATATGTCACTGGGTTTCCCTCGTCCAGTTGTGCCCATCTGCCTCTGTTGCAGAGTTTTCAACATCCTGCATTCTCTTTCACACCTAGGTTCCCGACCCACAAAGAGGTTAATCGCAGCTCGGTACGTATGGCCTGGGTTCAAAAAGGATCACCTCATGGGCTAAGTCATGCCTTAGCTGTCAGCAGTCATAATGGATGAGAGGACCTGAAAGATTTCATGGTCTGAAATAGAAACTGCTGTTAGCAGAGTGCTAGTTGAGGGTAGAGCACTGAAAGGTAACTGCAAGTCTTGAAAGTTCAGTTCAATATTTATTGAAGATTCCAGCTTTAACAGTTTGGTCAGAAATTGGACACGAGCTGTGGATGATGGTTTGGCAGATTGACGGGTAACGATAGCAGTTATTGTAGAAGGGAAGTGGCTCACAAGCACTACTCTGAGGAATACATCCTTTTTTAGGAAATATCTGATATGTTCTAAGTTGAAATAACATTACAATAACCATGTCAATAATCAACTTCAAGTTGTATTCTCTCGATGTTTCAACTAGATGCTCTAGCCTTCATCAGGAATAATCTTGATGAAGGCTAGAGCATCTAGTCGTACAATTTGAAGTTGATTATTGAGATCTGATATGTTGGTTGTCAATTTTATTTTTCACATGAATTAAATTTAGAAATGTAGTCTTCAAAAGCTGTTGATGAGATGATAGAACAAAGAGGTACACAGATGATACCAGGCTGATCATGGACAATAGAATTAAAATACAACAACTGTGGACATGCTTTTGTAGTTACCTTTGCTTAAGCTGTAGAGAAACCTCACAGGTGCCGATGAATGGGCATAAAAATCCAAACAGTTCAGTCAATGTCAATAAAAAGAACATTTAGCAGGTGTATCCATCATAGTGGGCCATTTAATACTGAGAGGCTAATATACCTAGAACAACAGTCAGAGAGTGCTTGGGAATAGGACACATAGACGAAATGGTTTCATGGGTTGAATGTGGCAAAGAACCACACTTGTTGTGGTGTCAGGTGTGCTCTCGATGGCATTCCAGTCATACCCTTAAATGCATCAAGTCTCCAAGGTGAAAAACAATCAAGGATGCAAATGAAGGGGGGTATGAATATTGACAATGATAATCTCACTAATGGAGGAAGGCTTAGACAACAACAAGCACAGACTTGTGGTGAGGTATGAATAATGACAATGATAACCTCACTAAAGAAGACAAGAGAAACAGCAGAGTGAGTCTTTTGGGAGATATCAAGTAACAAATATGAACATCTATTATTGACCCTATACTTTTTATAGTGCACCACTTCTAACCCCGACCCGCAAGAAAACTGGCACTTAACTGAGAATATGCTTTTCTCACTATAGCTAAATAATTCACACTCAAAGGAAAATTAAACGACTTGAGGACCTTGCAACAAGGAGCTAATCTCTCATACCAGACTGATAATGATTCAGTCTGTTGAGGCTGGTTACGAAGGAACAAGACTCTCCAGGCAAACTAAGAAAGACCTAGCAATTGTTTTTCAAGTAGACATGTTTCACTTTATTTCTTGGCAGCACGTTTGCTACAGAACATTTCGACATTCTTCCTGAAAAGCTCCTTTAAGCAGAAGATGAGAAAAATGGGCTCATTATTGCATCCTTCATATGCAAGAGGTACAATCATAAAGTGTTTAGGAATTCACCAGTGGTGAAGGAGTACCTATTAGAGGACAGAAAAAGGGCTAGATGTTCCCTGCTAATAAGCTTATTGAGTATTATAGATAATTGAAGCTAATAATAGATATATAAAATTCTTGCCTTAATCTTTTGTTGCAATTCTTTTCCTAGGAGTTGCAGCTTATAATTATTATGTTTGCACACAATTGAAAAAAACATCCGTCGCCTAATGTCAGTGCTCGACAGCAAAAGGACATCTTAAAAAGTCTGTTTGTAGTGAGAATGAAAAAGGCACTTAACAATTTCATATAAGTACCAGAGTTTACAGTGTATACCTACTTGTGACAAAATGGAAACACTCACTAGTATTCTTATCTCTAATGGAATAAAGGAGGAGTAACCTCATTTTAGGAATAAGCCTGCTGAAACAACTCCCTGTACAGTGTATGTAGAAAATCTCATTACAATTATTCTAGTGTTAAAAAACAGCTCCAGCTCTACTAGCAACTCTTATTTCTAATTGGGGTGAAGGACGTGTAGTTCTTGCTTAGCTGTATTATACAGAATCTTGCCGAGTTTTCCTTCAGCTTATTGGGCTAGTGATGGACAGATACTAGAATTTTTATCATATATCTAGCTCCACAGAACTGAGTTGGGTCATCAACTTCACGTATTGTTGTGGAGAAGGTTTCTTCAGAAGTTTACTCCTGTGACAATAGTTATCATAACAGACCTGCCACAAAACCAGGTAACTATTTATATGCTTGTGTCCATATGCATTATATGTTAAATATAAACCACTTACCTACTTTAGTAATGATAATAACAATGGTTAGTATATATAGAGCTATCTCTTATACATGCTTGGTGGCTGCCTGATCAAATATTAACTAGAACAAAATACTAGAAAGAAGGAAATGAAATCAGAATTTACCAATGTAGACCAACATTTACAGAATACTTTATCTACATTATATTAGTACATAAAGGATGCTACAAATGTTTGTTCTCTGCATTATATTAGCTAGTAGTACATAAAGGATCCTGCAAATGTTTGTTGTCTACATTATAATTATTAGTACATAAAGGATGCTACAAATGTTTGTTGTCTACCTAATATTAGCACATAAAGGATCCTAAAAATGTTTGTTGTCTACATTATATTAGTACATAAAGGATCCTACAAATATTTCTTGTCTATATTTATAAATTCTTGTTTTATTTTCTATATTACTTTACCAATATTTTTTTTTTTAAATAAAAAGGCATTTTTTGTCTTGTGTGTATCTGCTACACTGCTTCCCACACATGGAATGCCCTTTTTGTCATAATTTAACTACAAACTTGTTCCACCTTATTGAAACATCCGCTACCGCGAGTGGTCAGTTCAATGTGTTTTGCGCCATATGGCGCTTATGCCGGTGGGAGGGCTAAGTCCAGTTTTAGTCCTTGTTGCAGTCAATCTAGCTCTTCACAGATACCTCAACATTTGCTGTTGCAATACAGAGCTAGTCTAGCTGAGTGTTTGTAGAGAATTTGTTGCTGTTATTCTTGTTTTATTTTCCTTCATCCTGTTCTGAATGCATCCAGATATCCAGAGCGATATAGCGGAGTTGATTGGATTATGAGGAAATCTGACAATCAAGCGGATCAATTGACAAAACAAAAATCTGGCTGCATTCAGATGTAGCTCTGGTTTTCCTGCTTATCATTGGTGTGTGGTGTTTGGTATCTGTGCCAATAATACTTTTTCATCTACCAAAATCAGAGGTAAGGTTCTTTGGTCAAGTGAGATCTTACTATTTTTCTAAGGTTATAATTGGTGTCCTAGAACGATTATTGTAATTTGGTCAGGTTTTCATGCTAGGATTTGTCATTATTCACAAACACATAATATATCAGCACATCACAACCAGTTGTGGCATCAGGAATTCAACCATTACCATGGAAACCTGGCAACAATGAACCAGGCAAAGGCTTATCGCTCCATTTTACATATCTAAAAGTCTGGTAGCTAAACAAGACATCTCATCAGGGACAAACACCTGGAGAGAAATGTGCTACGTTAGAAAATCAAAGTTGTGTTGTAATCATCATTTGGTTGTTGTTTTGACATTTGAACTCTTAATTGTTACACTAGGAAGTAAATCCTTCCCATTGACCTTTGACTTTCAATTGTTGCTTGGTACATATCTATCTAATCTGCCACCTAGTTCAGCAAAGATCTGGCAAGCAACACTTGGCATGACATTAGATGATTTGTTCCTCATACCTACTTAGCCCTGCCTACCAATTAGGTAAAGTACTTTTAAGGCACACACAAAGTCAACATTGACCTGTCAATATATCTTATGGTGTTAACTTATCTTACCAAAAAAACACAAATTTATAAATTAATCTAATTCATATAGATAACATCTAATACCAGTGGCAGTACTAATGCTACTGTTGATTACACTCAGTGCTCAGCGCCACTCCAGTATGCCACGACCAGTGGTATCTGCTTAATAGAGTTTGCCAACATACTGAGATCCTCCAACTGCTCACCTGATCCAGAGGGTTATCCGTTAGTGATGAACAATAATGAGATGAAGGTCACACAACTGATTAATGGATTGACAACACTTGGAGCAAGTACAGAATGCTTACATAAAGCTATTCCCTTGTTGTGTCAGCATCTGTTTGGGTTGTGTAGTGGGTCAGGCTTCTCCATCCAACCTACCGCTAGTCAGTGTGAAGAGATCAGAGACACAACATGCAAACAGCAATGGATGTTTGTGGAAACGCTTGACATTGGCCTTCCAAACTGTGAGGTTTTACCTGCTGAGTCAGTGTCCTGTCCAGCATTGAACGACAGTCTCTCTACAAACGGAACAGTCACAACAAATATGTCAGGTAAAGTCAATAATAATTTTAATCCATGTTATTATGGTTAGTGAAAATATCTTTGATGTCCTCTTAATCACGTGATTTTCAAGTTACTAGAGTTGATACGCTAACTTACCTAGAGACACTAAAAGTAAGCACAGCACTTGAGAACTTTCTTTTAGTCTAACATATTATAACTAGCATTTATGCAAAGTCTATTGAGGTCAGTTTGAGCAAGTTTTACCTTCATCAACTTGCTCTAGTATAGTTTGTTATAAAATTTATCAGAGTTTTCCTAATTTCTTACATTGCTCTGGTTAGCTTATGGGTAATGGTAGCATAATGCATTCTTGCACATATCTTAGGAACATGATAATTTACTGTGCAGATATATCTGCTTCTAGCCCTAACATGAATCAATTTCTGTGTATTACTTGCCCCATGAATTTTATTCTGAGCAACAATTTTTTTTGACGATACCCAATTAGAATAATAATAATAATCATGAAGTATTTCTCATGAAGTATTTCCTATTATTGAATTGCATTTGATTGTTTATCCATAGCATAAAATGGGCAATAATGCATGGCCAGTATGGTAACTTATGAATGTTACTGTTTTGGGACACAACTTAACAATATATAACCATATGAGACAGCTCCCTTTATAACTCAACAACACCATTTACACTTGCTTATAATACACAGAAATCTACCACATAGATCTTAGCTATGACACACATTGGCAGTTTCATAGCTATCTAAATGATAACCTTTCAACTGTAAGTTGCAAAAACACTCCCAGAATGCCTTAAAATCTTCGCTAAGGTAATAATTTTGTAGACCTTGTAACTTGAGTATCAAAAGAAAATAGTTCAACCAGAAAACTCCAAAAGTTCCAAAGCACATCCTCAATACTTCTGTTTCTAAATTGCCAAATAATGTGTTTGGTAAGAATCAACCTTTGAGTAATTTCAAACATATGTGCTGTAACAAAATGAATGCCAAGCCATTATAATTGCTATTGGGTTTATAGAGTTATTGTTCCTGGGTAATCGTTTTTAATGAAGTCAAAAGGAGAGTGAGTCTACCCCCCACAAAAACCTCTAGAGCTTGATTTGTGCAATTCCTTTGAATGAGCAAGTACATTACCGTACATGAAAGATATTTGCAGCCAATAATGTGCTGTACATTTGTATAGAATACTAGCAACAAGACATGGCATATGCTGATACAACAATAAATGAGGTAGAAAAAGTGTCCAAATACCTTAGATAGCCGGACTTCTGAGTTGAGCTCTGTACAATCTGAACTACCATTGCTCATTGTTGATATTTCTTAAGTAAAGGATTGTCTAACTGGTTGTTGTCTAGATGGGTACAGTCTTGTTTCCTTTCATTTCTATGTTGGATAAGATTAACTTTTTTATTTGAGATATCAAAAAGCCAGTCCAGGTAGCAGCTGCAGTTCCACTGCTCCATGGTGGGTTAATTAGCCAGTGGATGTGGTAGTAATGATGAATGCACTTTAGTTCCATATCCATTCTCATGCTCAGTCTGGTGTCTGTGTGAAGTTGCACCCACTGATGTCTCCTTCAGGTGTGGCAGTAAGCAGAAATCCTGATTAACCTTCTAACGACTGATCACATGACATGTCCCAAGATATTAGCTAGTGGTTTCTAATAACAATTCCAAGAAATTACTTGTCTCATAAATCATGGTTCCAAGTAATTAGCTCGGGTGACCATCAAGTTGTAGCCAGGGGGGCCGCAACCATTTTTGTAGCAGCAAAGTGTAAAAAAGGTTGTGGTTACCATTTTATAGCTCCATAGATTCTGCAAACTTCATGGTATGGATTTGATATATAGCTCAAAAGATAGGTCTCACTGTGTACTCTCTTTTGATAACCCAATTTAAAGGAGCTAAAGTGGCAGTTCCTCAAAACCGGATTGCCTGATTTTTCCACATAAATACCTCCTTGATTTCTAAGTACTAGAGAGTTGAAATTAGTACCAGTGGCTAGAGGAAGCCCTACTCTATGCAACGACATTTTTTTATTAGGCAAAAACCTAAGTACATGGTCAGGCATGTGGTTGGAAAAAGAAAATTCCTTTTCCAACTAGGTTTGACTATTTTAGCATCTAATGAAAAAGGTCATTGCATAGAGGAGGGCTTCTAGCCACTGGTGCTAATTTCAACGTGATGCATAGAAGGCCTGGCCCACGTGATGTTACCATAATTATGTGAAAGCATTGAAAGTGGGAAAAAGCAAAAATATAAAAAAATAAATGAAAATTTCTATAAAACCAATAGAAAACTGACTAAAGATAAAGAAATGAATTTATTTTTTCATTCAACTATTACTAGTGGACTAATAACCCACTTGAACCAACTAAATCACAAAATACAGAAAAGCTATCATGGTCATGTATCACATGATGGATAGCTAACTGAGCTATTGGCGTACATCAATCTCACATGTGGCTTAGCATCTCATGAAGGCTAAAGCATCTAGCCAAAATTCCAAATAAGCAAATTTATAAAAAAACACATTGTGTCTGTACCATGTCAAATGAGAGTTCACTGAGAACAACAATAACTATTTTATACTTTGTTAAAATAAAGAACGATATTCATATTTTGTCTTCAGTGAAATGTCATAAACACCTGATCGAAATGTTTAGCAACAATAATGCTATTTCATTATATATGGTTGCTATGAACTTTAGTGAATTTCTGACTTAGTACGGATGTTGAACAGAAATTGGTTCAATTTTTTTCAAGGGAAAGAACCAAAGGCCAAACATCTTTAAAAAGTAGTGCTTTCTAAGACCTTACTTTTTCCATACAAATTATGGATATAATTTCGTTCCTAAAGATATAGCTTTTGGGGCTTTAAATTAATATATAATGTGAGCGAGTAGGTATATCATTGTATGAACATACCAAAGTATAGGCGAAGGAACCAGGAGTGGGGCACCAACCATGCCCCCCCTCCCCCAGATATTTGGTATCATACTTTTGGCCCCCCTCCCCAGATTCGCACATGATATAAATCTACAGATACTACAGTTACATGTAAATTTTTAATGTCCCAAATCATCATTCCTGATATTACTGAAAACCCATGTGAGATAGTCACATGGAGTGCCCATAGGCTAATTGCAGTATTTAGTTTATAAAATAATTTCTGAGCGATGGGTCATTGAGTTTTGTTCCATAAACAAAGAGAGTGAGAACAGAGCCTGACACGTATGCACTGTACACTGTAGATACACTACTACTCTGCCCTTGTACTTCTCTTAATATAGTTGTTACAATCTCTCAACCTTCATTAGAAGTGGATTCTGCAGAAGTATCTGAGACAGGATGTTCAAATAATCCTTTGTCACACTAATCTGAGTCTTTCTGATGCCAAAATAATTAGATTTGTATCAAGCTAAAGACCTCGTTTCTATTAAGAGAACAAGAATTCCTCATGGTCAAATAATTTGCACTGATTGGTACATTACTTACCTGGTTAGTTTTGTGTAGCACTTGTATAGAGCTTTTTGTGGTTATTGTCATTATGGCAAGAAAAGAGGATTGTTGATGGATAAAAATGTTGTTCCAGACTTCATCGATGTTGGAATAAAAAATTGGAAGATGGCATGTGAGCAGTATGGTCTTAGTAATGCTCATAATGAAGAAGTTTATTGCTTGATCATCCTTCTGTGAGTACTCATCTTAAAGAGAGGATCAAGAAATTAGGCAAATGATGTTTTTGGTGATCTTGTCATCTCTATAATATCTTCTAAGGAAGGGGCAAGCCTTTCGAGGTCATGATGAGGTAGAGGGCAGCTGCTTCTACTTCATTCCTCTGATCTTGCTGAACTTAAAGCATTGGTACCTTTCCCATGAGATAATTAATTAATTATTTTTCTTAATAGGGATTTGTGTTGAAGAAGTGGGAATGTTTGCTCTGGTTGCTGATGAAGCTGCAGATGACAGCAACAAAGAACAACTGTGCATAACTTTCAGATAGATGGATAGCAACTTCAAAAAATTCATGAGATACCAATGATGCTAATTCATGCCAAGACTGATTCTAACACATTTACCACATTCATAAAAGAGAGTTTAATTAGTTTTTTATTGCCTATTAGCCAGTGCTGTGGTGAAGTATATCTGGTTGAAATAACATGGTTACCTCAGTTATAGCATTTGTACCTAGGCGGGTGCACCTCCGCATGTGCACCTCTGGAGGATCAACTCAGTGGATGTATATACCTCCATGGGTGTATTCTGTTAAACATATTTTGCTCTGTAAGAATTCTATTGGAGCACTCCACAAATCAGATCTGCTACAACCCTCAGGAGTTGGAAAACAGTCAACCAGGGTTCCTCAAACAAACAGCTGAACTGAGTTATTTGTTCTACTTATATTCTCTGAATGAGCAGGTTTAAATGACATAACTGCCCACTGCAGACAAACCAACCACACAGAGCCATACCACATGAAACACACACACACCTAACTATACTCAACTTTCACAAACAAGCACTTAATACACCACCCCATACACAACACACACATTGCCCAACACACACACACACACACTGCACAACACACACACACACACACACTGCACAGTCATGGACACACTGCACAGTCATGGACACACTACACACATTCATGCATACAAGCTCATACAAACACAAAAACACACACACATGCACACACATTCACCAACAGACATACACACACACATGCACACACACACAGAATGCATATTTATGACAATAACATGTTTTGAGTCACGTTCTGTACAGGAGAGCTGGGAGAATGATTTAGAATATCTCCAACCACTTTTTTTAACAGACTGGACTGTCAATTGCCACTTTTTGGAGCAGTGTCGTCGTCGATGGTCCAGCCAAAACCGGAATGGCCAGACAACTTTTTAAAGATTGCAAATGGGTGTGGCCAACATGCTGTGCATGCGCGATTGAGACCCTTACCCAATTGACTAGCTATTATTTGCCTGTGGACGGTCTGGCTGTGGCATGGCTTCGAGCTTTTGTGTAGTGTCTGAAGTGATCGATAACCTTCCTGAAATTTCCCGTCAACCACCCGAATCCTACGCCTTTCCGAAGAGAGCTTTTGGGAAAAAGAGTGATCTTGCCAAGCGAGCTGGTTCCGTACCTGGTTTTGGCTACATTATAGTGAAGCCAGAGATTCTCTGCACTGCCACCTCTGCTGCAAAGCTGTTAAGGCTAAGCATATAACAGTGAAGCCAGGAGCTACCGATGCTGCTTTTGTAAGTTTAGTGACTTCCTCATTGATCTTTTAACTTAACGAATGTAGTTATCTCGGGGATTTACGAACTGGAAAGATGCCACACTAGGTATCCACAGCATGAGAAAAGTCAGTGCCACAAGATAGCAGTTGAGAAGCTAATTACAGTGCCAACAACTACACCAGATGTAGGTGAGATGCTCTCTAGTGCTTTGGCCCAAGACAGAGCCAAAAATCGGGGCACTACCTTCTAAAGGTTCTGAGCAGTCTAAAGTTTTTAGCAAGGCAGGGATGTGGGATATGTGGTCTCATGACAATCGTGGTGATGGAAATCTGTTTCAACTGATGAAGCTCATGAGTGAAGAGGACTCCAAGGTAATTGGGATCATGTAAAGAGTAAGACTCCAGAAGTCGAAAAATCCATGCGTGTCTATTGTTTTCGCGGTATAATTATATTTTAAAACAAACTTTTTCCTGCTTATCTTAAATGCGTGCACCATGTATAGCGAGTCCTTTGATTTTGATGGAGCATTCGAAAGGATACTTGAAGTAAGTAACAAATACCCCTGGACAGAACAATAATCATTAGCAGCAATACACAACAAAAAATTAACACAAATTCATATTAACACAACTTCATAAAACAACAAATGCAGCATCGACTTTGAGACCCAAAACAAAAACAAAACAAAAGAAAACATCAGAGGGCAAACTTATATTGGGTACTCTGTTTTGATTGCATTTAGGATGCTGCCAAAAGCCTCAGCAGTTGTACGGGCATTCCTCTCCCTCTACATAAATTCATCAAGGTATGGAGGAAGTTGACGATGAACCCCTTCATCCTATTAAAACTTTATCTTCGCCTACATTATTGATAAAATTATCTATATACTGTGTATATCTTGCGGTATAACTTACTCTATTCCAGTAGGATTCAACACTTTGATTATTGGACAGCTACAAAGGGCTGTTGAACAAACCTCCCATAACCACTGATTGCAGTTGGTCGACTGAGAGAGTGAGAAAGAAGGAAAGAAAGAAAGTAAGAAAGAAAGAAAGAAAGAAATAAAGAAAGAAAGAAAGAAAGAAAGAAAGAAAGAAAGAAAGAAAGAAAGAAAGAAAGATAGAAAGAAAGAAAGAAAGAAGGAAAGAAGGAAAGAAAGAAAGAAAAGAAGGAATGAAAAATGGAAGGAAGGAAGAAAGAAAGATACAAAGCAAGTAACAAATAAGGAAATAAAAAATAAAGGCTGAAAGGAAAGAATCCAATGTGAGAGAGAAAGATAGAAACTGAGAAATATGAAAGAAAAAAGAGATGAAAAAGTGAGAAAAACAAATAAAAGAAGAAGAAAAAAGAAAGTAAAAAAAGTTCAGTAGAGGAAAAAAATATATAAAATGAGAAAGAAAGAAAGAAAGAAAGAAAGAAAGAAAGAAAGAAAGAAAGAAAGAAAGAAAGAAAGAAAGAAAGAAAGAAAGAAAGAAAGAAAGAAAGAAAGAAAGAAAGAAAGAAAGAAAGAAAGAAAGAAAGAAGGAAGGAAGGAAGGAAGGAAGGGAGGGAGGGAGGGAGGGAGGAGGGAGTGGGGGAGGGGGAGAGAGAGAGTGAGAAAGAAATATACTTCACTTGCAGCAGCCAGTAAACTGGTACTCTCTGTCCCACCAATATATTAAAAGAAGCCATGTCTGCAAACTCAGCATTGAATTTGAGAAGAAGCACCCTTCAATAAGATATATTATTATTATCTCTATTATTATATCTAAAAATATCGACATAGACATACAAACCATGACGAATCGACTTTACAGTTTTACACGCACGATACCCCCATGTAAACCCATCTTTCAGGCTGGATTCTTATGGCTAACCATAGTTACATTGCAACTGTACACCAAGCCAATCATTTCAGACATAATGTCTAAACTTCTACTAGTTATGCCTGCTATGAATAGTACCAGTGAACGGTCATTTAGTGCAATGCATCGTGCGAAGTCCTATATGAGTTCAACAATGTCTCAGGAGAGATTGAGCAGTTTAATGACAAAAGTGAATGCAGACATGTATTTGGTACCTTTATTTAATGAATCTATATTATTAACTGTGCAATTTAATTTAAATGTGAAAATGAAAAATCTGTCACATTTTGACCACACCCAACCACACCCATATCCGGGCCTGACCAACTCAAAATTGGTGGAGCCACCCCTGGGGAGTATTATTTCTCCACTGGCAAACATATACCCCCTAGGCGATATTTCTCACTAATACTCCTTCAGTTGTTTTGACCAACTTCATATAGTGTGCTGTTAGCTTTCCCTGTAGGTATTCATATTTACCTGCTTGGCCTGCTTACGTCAGTTTCTTGCACTCTAAATGTTTCCCCTTCCCCAGAAATATATGCGATGGTGAAGTTGTTGACTTGATCACTGAGCCACTATGACTCCACTGGTAGCCTATTGCCTATTTTGTTTGTCTCTCTCACCTCCCCCTACACCCCCCCCCCCCCCCCCCAATTGAAAGAGTGTACTAACTGCTATCTTGAATAAAATATTTGTTTTACGCAAGTAGTTCTGTTGAAATTTATTTAGAAACAACAACTCAACTTTCTCAATGGTCAATACTCCTTGACATTGAGCTAATGCTCTAGCCTTCACTTAGAATAGATTAGCAGATTCTCTATTAATTAAGAACATTTATCATTATCGACAGGCATCTAGAGATAACTGTACTTGTTGCTGATGTGCAGCTGAGCAGCAGAATTTGATGTTATCTGTGACTACTTTAATCACATCATTTTAATAGAAAGAGAAAAATTTTAGTTTCTACTGCAATTTATGTGCAGCAATAATTCTTTGTTCTCTCCCAACAATGCATGAATTATTGGCAATCAAATGATGATCAACATAACTTGCACTGCATGTGTTTTGCAGACCCTCTGGAAATCTGTTACCTCGGAAAATACATGGAATCCACGGAATCCACTTTTTTTCTTCTTTTTTCCCCTTTTTTTCTTCTTTCCCCCCCTTTTTTTCTTCTTTTTTTCCCCTCCTTTTTTCTTTTTTTCCTTCTCCTCCTTCCCCCCCCCCCCCCTCCACTTCTTCCCCCCCCCCCCCCCCCCCCCCCTGCTACCAGAGTCCATCTCTATGAGGGATTTTACAAGGAAGAGAAAGGAGTATAGAGCGTATTATGAGCTGGTTAGCCATAAAACGATCTATTCCTGAAATCATTCTTCAGCTGTACTTCATTAAGAAGAACTGCCAGCGGCTGATGACTGTACCCTCTGCTCTTTAAGAGAAGGAAACTCCACTGGCATGTAAGGTCTTCAATTATCTGGAGGATCTTAAAGATGCATCTGAGAGGTGGTTGCGAGAAGACTACCTTTGGAACTGAAACTGATCGTCTGTTATCAAAGCTACCTGTGCCAGAGAGAAAGAAACAGATCAAGTTCTTCCAAAAAGTCTTTAATTTGTCTACTAAAAACGTGGACAATCATCTAGCCTATGCCTATTACAAGGCAGTTCGTGTTTTTGATCCACGACAATTGGCTATTGTGGGACATGACATCACTGACTTTGATGTCATCCCAGGACTTAAGAGTCCATCAGCAGAGCTACATGAAGAATGGCTAATCTAATTACCACCAAGTTCTCCATTGAATCTTCAAGCATTTTGGGAGAGCGTGAGTGATCGTTTCTCTCTACTTGTGGCAGTTGCCTCAGATGCTATTTGGATGCCTGTGGCATCAGTTGACTGTGAAAGAAGTTTTTCTCAGTATAAACATCTCCTTAATGATAGAAGAGGGAGTCTTACTGAAGAGAACACAAAAAAACTTGTTATGCTGTATCACAATGGTGATATAGAGGGACGTTTTAGTTGTTTAATGTGTATAATAAATTATTTTATTTGTTGAAACGGAAAAAAACATAAATCATGGTGTGAAATGGAATTTAGAAAAATCCGAAACGGAAAAAGGAATTTTTTAAACGGATTTCCAGGGGGTCTAGTTTTGTGATGGCTTCTTGTTACTGCTAGTATTGCCATCCTAGTTGTTGGTATTGTTTGCAAGAGTCACTCACAACTGCTCCATGTTTATATGCTCTTATTATGTGATCTTTAGATCTTGAACAAAATGACACTGAACTAGTAGTTCTGGAATGCACTGTACCAAGAAAATGGTTCAAGTTATTGTACAAGAAGTTGTTATAATTGGGTACAACTTACCAATGGTGGATTTTGGTTCTATATTGATATAATTTATTTGTAATCCTATTTTTAAGCCTTTCAATTCTAGCAAGTGCAGCAATAATCATAATATCTTGTCTAGCAAGGAAGAGAATGTGAGTTAATTACAAGATAAAAACTGAGTATAAAATTATACTAGAAAATACTCTCTTTTTCTATTTGAGGGATGCCATACCATATGCCCATCCGCTCCTCCCAAATCTACCAATATTCTATGTGATTATCCTCTAGCATATGTTGTCTATATATGTGACAGGATCCGAGAAAAAAGTCCACTTGGAGCAGAGTATTGAATTGTGCTCTAGCTAAAACCATGCAATAATGAAAAATATGACAATATTTTTTAGTCTTGCCAGTATAATTGGTCTTTCATCTACCTCTGTGTCAAATTTGACCACTTGAAACGGCTGCTTTCATGCCAAGTGTGGCCTCTAAAAACTTCTACTTCTCTTTTGAGCTCCGCATATACAAAATTGAAGTTTTACGTAACGCGGAAGTATGGGAATTTCCCACCTAGATTCCTGGGTTCGAAGTGCATTACCACAGTAACAAAATCCATTGTTTTATCTATGAATGCCAAAGCAAGTGCTGAGGATATACTGCCAGAGCTGTGAATGCTTTTCTTCACCTCTGTGGTGAGGACCAGCAACCCTTACTTGATGTTATTGAGGATTATTTCACCATGGGAGACTGTGCAGAACTGGAGTGATGAGGATGAGGATGAAAATGATGAATGTATGTACTAGCACAGCATTTATAAACCATTTTTAGGTAGTCATAGAGTAACAGAAATAGAGACACTAAAATAAAATATTAGAAAGGAAGGGGGCTTAATTTTCACAACAACCATGATAGGAAGTGGGAGACAATAATTATAATGAAATGCATTAATGAATATTACAGGGAGTGACGATGAAGAACCTGCGTGCAATATTAGTTTGATGGAACCTCTAGCTGGAGCAGCATCTGAGATCGAAAGTGATGAGGAGGAAGGTAGAACGACGAAGAGGAAGAGATTGGCAGAGATGAACAAGTCCTTGAGGTACTGACTCGGGTACAATTTTTAGCAGATACAGAGATTGAGCCAACAGTATCTGATACAATGGAGAAGGAACTTGTTACTAACTTCATGGATGTTGGATGTGGTTGTGAGAGCTGGCATGGAAGAAACTGTTCTCTGCAATTTTCTGTACAACAAACCTGTGACATTCATTCGCAGTGTGCTTCCCTCTCCCGCAATGAGCTGGATATGGCCCTGCTTGGACAACTGATGGCAAATTCAAACTTTGGTGAGAATGTGTCCACAGATTGTCATCACTCCCGGGCAAGTAGGATAAAAAACTACACAAAATATCATCACCACGGTCGACAAGTATGTCCGAACATGTTTTGATTTTTGCATACTATTGGTGAAACACGCTTGAAGAACCTGATCAAGGCCTTCAAGGTAAACCGACTCTTACCTCGCTTACATGGAAACATCAAACGACTCCCGAAACATGCACTTTTGCTTTCTTCTGTGGAATACGTTGTCCGTTTTCTGCTAAACTATGCCGACCAGAATGCTGTTCTTCTGCATGGCCCATTCCAGGCTATATATAGCAGATCAGATATAAAACGTTTGTATAAAAGCGAGGAATTTGGATGGTATATCATGAATCTGCTGAGGCTGCACAATGTGTTCATGCTGCTGCATACTCCACTTTCTGTAGGTTATGGGGTCACTGTACCAAGAGAGGCCATGTACAGGTCATGGGTCATGGAGTGCTGGTTGTCATGATCACCTGATTTACCCAGGGTCTGGCAGGGAGCAGCGCCATCATCACCTCCACCTTGAAGTGCCTCATGAAGTTCTTTGGTTTGACAGATGATGTAAGTTGCCTCTCTAGGTGCGCACACAGGGGTTGCTTACTCCTTCCAGCAGTGATAACAATGAAGCCTATGTCTGATTTGTGTTGGACTTGTCAGCAAAATAGTATAGCGATCCTTCGAGCTGCCCACTGTTCGGATGTTGAAAAATTTGCTACCATACGAGAAGCTGAAGAGCATCTCAGGCTTGTCCAGCTAGAGAGGTCATTCTACAAAACTGTAAGTGATAACTGTAGGCGATGAATGATTAGTTTTTTCTCGGCATGTGGCACATTTACACCCCCACCACCTCACTCTAAAGTTCCTTCCAACTCGAACAATCTTGCTGTGCACTACTCATTCGATTATGCATGGCAAGTTCACTACCCTTCTGATCCTCTGCAGCCGGGCCCGATCTTTTGTTTTACTCCAAGAAAGTGGAGTCAACTGCAAAGCTCTCCCTCGACAGATCAATTTCCTTATGGATGAGGCTGGGGAGTGTGGAAAAGGAGCGAATGCAGTGGTGAGCCAGCTCCATTATTTTTTCGAACACCATGGTCTTGGCGAATATGAAGTTTTCCTCCATTGTGAGACAACTGCACTGGTCAAAACAAAAACAGCAGTATTTGATGTGGCGATGTTTGACTGGAAGGCACTCAAAGTTAACTCTGTCATTCCTCGTAGTTGGACATACTAAATTTGCGCCAGATTTGTGTTTTGGCCTCCTAAAGCGACAATACAGAAGGACTAAGATTGGCACCTTGAAAGATATCTTAATAACTCGGCTGTGTGTAATGTTTAACAACTTGTTTCGTCTGAGGATGAGACAATTATTGTGCCAACGTTAGATTGGACTGACTTTTATGCTCCGTACATGAAAAAGGTTCCTGGAATAAAAAAGTTCCATCACTTTCATTTTGATTCCTCGAATCCAACATTCTGAAAGCAATTCTGCAAACCTTCAGATTTTGAAGAATCAGTTGTCAACCCACTTTGATGTGCTTCCTTCCATTGTTGTTCCTAAAATATGTGGTGAGTATAGCTAGGGTACATAGATATGTGGTGTGTACAGCTAAAGGTTACTTAGATATGTGGTGTATATGCTAAAGTATGTAGTGTGTACAGCTAAAGGTTACATAGATATGTGGTGTGTATATATGCTAAATGATACATAGACATAATAGTAGTAGGTAGAATATTCAACTAGATACATCCATAGTTCATAAAACCAGAGGGACATGATATAATTCGTTTTTATACTGTGAAAGCTATAGGTAGCTTCCTACAATTGTAGATCATCTAATAATTATAAGTTAATTTGCGTACAGTGAAAGAGAAAGCTGTAGGCAGCTTCCAACAGTTGTAGAACAAGAATAAAATTAAATAATATAAGTAAATATCTTTTATTGTTATCATAATTATGTTTTATGTTTATTATTTAATTTTTATTATTGTTATATATATTATAATTAGGGGATTGGACCACAACTCAATCCCCGACTAGTGTTAGGGCTTGGAAAATGACTAGAATTAGGGCCTGGACAATTACTAGGGTTAGGGCTTGGCCAATGACTTGAGTTAGTGCTTGGACGATGACTGGACCATGACTAGGGTTAAGGCTTGGACAATGACTCTGATTAAGGCTTGGTTAATGACAAGGGTTTGGGATTGGACAGTGGCTAGGATTCGGATTTGTACAATGACTAGGGTTATGGCTTGGATAATGACCTTAGACAAGGACTAGCAATAGGGCTTGGACCATGACTAGGGTTAGGGGTTTGACAAGGACTAGCATTGGGACTTTGTCCATGACTAGGATTTGTGCTTGGACTATGACTAGTCGTAAGGCTTGGACATTGACTAGGGTTACAGTTTGGACAATGACAATGGTTAGGGCTCGAATAATGATTAATATTAGGGTTTGGACAATGTCTAGGTTTTGGCTTGAACAATAACTAGGGTTAGGGCTTGGATAAGGACTAGCATTATGGCTTGGACAATGACTAGGGTCAGGGCTTAGAGGGTCAGGGCTTAGACAAGGACTAGGGTTAATCACAGCTACAGTTGCAGTCTCTCCCTCTCTGTTTGTGTGTAATAAAAATATTACAATTGTTACATATATATATATATGCTAATATTTACATAGATATGTGGTGTGTGTAGCTAAAGGTTACATAGATATGTGGTGTGTATACATAGATATGTGGTGTGTACAGCTAAAGGTTACATAGATATGTGGTGTGTACAGCTAAAGGTTACATAGATATGTGGTGTGTATGCTAAAGGTTACATAGATATGTGGTGTGCTAAAACTTGCTTAGTCTTTTCCTTGTATAGATCTCTATCAGCAGATATGGCATGTCTACAAGTAACATATACAATAGTAGTAGGCAGAATATTCCACTAGATACATCCATAGCTAGATGTTTTTCATAAAACCAGAGGGACAGTATATAATTAGTTTTTATACAGTGAAAGCTATAGGTAGCTTCCTACAATTGTAGATCATCTATTTTCACATACACTGAAAGAGAAAGCTGTAGGTAACTTCCAACAGTTGTAGAACAAGAATAAAAAATAAATAATATAATAATTAAAAAAATAGTAAATATCTTTTATTGTTATCATAATGTTTTATGTTATTATTTTTTTATTTTTTATTATTGTTATATATATTATATATATTATATATTATTAGGTATGCTGTTAGGGCTTGGAAAATGACTAGAATTAGGGCTTGGACAATTACTACGGTTAGGGCTTGGGCAATGACTTGAGTTAGGGCTTGGACCATGACGGGACCAAGGGCTTGGAAAATGACTAGGATTAGGGCTTGGACAATTACTAGGGTTAGGGCTTGGACAATTACAGGGGTTAGGGCTTCGGCAATGACTTGAGTTAGAGCTTGGACCATGACTGGACAATGACTAAGGTTAGGGCTTGGACAATGACTCTGATTAAGGCTTGGTCAATGACTAAGGTTTGGGATTAGACAATGGCTAGTGTTCAGATTTGTAGGATATGGCTTGAATAATGATAAAGTTAGGGCTTGGACAAGGACTAGCAATAGGGCTTGGACCATGACTAGGGTTAGAGCTTTGACATGGACTAGCATTAGGGCTTTGTACATGACTGGTTGGACTATGACTGGTCTTAAAGCCTGGACAATGACTATGGTTACGGTTTGGACAATGATAATGGTTAGGGCTTGAATAATGATTAGAATTAGGGTTTGGACAATGTCTAGGGTTTTGGCTTGGACAATTACTAGGGTTAGGGCTTGGGCAATGACTTGAGTTAGGGTTTGGACCATGACTGAACCATAAAACCCAGGTCTCTCTATGAGGAGACAGAGTCAATGACGGAGCTTAAATGGTGTAAGTTGTTAGCTCTCTGCAAGTAAGGGGGAGTGCATAGAATCACATCAAAATTTTCTTGGTAATTCCCATATACATTATTTTGAAAGTAGCTCATCATAGGAAACAGAATTAAAAAAATTCTTGTAGTATAGGAGGATCACATTTTCCTTCCGGTATTGATGAGGTAATAGAACAGGAAAGGAGTTTAGTCGAGCACAAAATGATGGTCTTGAATCCTAAGGACAAAGGAAAGGTCTCAACTTAATGAATTCCGATGCAACAGAGAAGAGGATTGTTGCCCTCTACTGTCATACATCAGTAGGATAACATTTCTTCGGCATAAGGCAGACTTTGTAGTTCCTCCATTCTTTCAGCAGACATGAGGATGCAATGCACTAGAACCTGGTAAAAGTAGAAGAAAGGGAGATTGACCCGTTTTTCAGTACTAAAGGGCGGATCTCAGCATATCTGGGTGCCATCCAGGCTCCTTGCCACTGATAATGGATGAGAGGACCTGAAAGATTTCATGCTCTGAAATAGAAACTGCTGTTAGTGGAGTGCTAGTTGAGGGTAGAGCACTGAAAGGGTGAGAGTGTAACTGCAAGTCTTGAAAGTTCAGTTCAATATTTATTGAAGATTCCAGCTTTAACAGTTTGGTCAGAAATTGGACACGAGTTGTGGATGATGATTTGGCAGATTGACTTAGTTGAAATAACATTACAATAACCATGTCAATAATCAACTTCATGTTGTATTCTCTCGATGTTTCGACTAGATGCTCTAGCCTTCATTAGGAATAATCTTGATGAAGGCTAGAGCATCTAGTCGAACAATAGAATTTGAAGTTGATTATTGAGATCTGATAAGTTGTTTGAAATTGTTTGGCAAATTTATTTCACATGATTTAAATTTCGAAATGTAGTCTTCAAAAGCTGTTGATGAGATGATAGAACAAAGAGGTACACAGATGATACGAGGCTGATCATGGACAATAGAATTAAAAAACAACAACTGTGACATGCTTTTGTAGTTACATTTGCTTAAGCTGTAGAGAAACCTCATATATAGGTGCCAACTCAATGAATGGGCATAAAAAATCCAAACAGTTCAGGTAAGTCAATAGTGAAAGCTGCGATCAATATAAATACCAGGGCCACTGTGTTCACCCGGATGTGAGTAGGTGCACTGACTACTTGAAAAGATTAGGATGATCAAAAAAAGAACTTTTGGCAGGTGTAGTATCCATCATAGTGGGCCATTAAACGGAGAGGTTAATATACCTAGAACAACAGGGAGAGAGTGCTGGGGAATAGAACACACAGATGAATTTCATTGGTTGAATGTTGCAAAGAACCACACTTGTTGTGGTGCCAGGTGTGCTCTCGATGGCCAATGCAAATCCTAGGGATCGCACGCCCAGTCGTACCCTTAAATGCATCAAGTCTCCGAGGTGAAAAACAATCAAGGATGCAAATGAAGGAAGACATAGACAGCAACAAGCACAGACTTGTGGTGAGGTATGAATGATGACAAAGCTCACTAATGGAGGAAGACATAGACAACAACAAGCACAGACTTGTGGTGAGGTATGAAAAATTACAATGATAACCTCACTAATGGAGGAAGGCATAGACAGCAGACTTGTGGTGAGGTATGAATAATGACAATGATAAACTCACTAAAGAAGACAAGAGAAACAGCAGAGTGATGAGTCTTTTGGGAGATATCAAGTAACAAACCACCATCTATTACTGAACCTATACTCTGTATAGCACGACACTTCTAACCCCAACCCGCAAGAAAACAGGCACTTAGCTGAGAATATGCTTTTCTCACTATTGCTAAATAATTCTCACTCAAATGAAAATTAAACGACTTGAGGACCTAGCAACAAGGAGTTAATCTCTCATACCAGACTGATAATGATTCAGTCTGTTGAGGCTAGTTACGAAGGAGCTAAACTCTCCAGATGAACTAAGAAAGAGCTAGCAATTGTTTTAAAAGTGGACATGCTTCACTTTATTTCTTGGCAGCACGTTTGCTACAGAACTATTTCGACATTCTTCGTAGTGAAAAGCTCCTTTAAGCAGAAGACGAGAAAAATGCTTGTGACCGGCTAGTTATTGCATCTTTCATATGCCAGAAGTACAATCATTGTATATCATAAAGTGTTTAGGAATTCATCAGTGGCGTAGGAGTACCTACATGGTCTATTAGAGGACAGGAAAAGGGCTATAAGTTCCCTGCAAATAAGCAGCAAGAAGCTGATTGAGTATTACGGATAATTGATAATTGAAGCTAATAGATGTGTTCATACTAATAAAAATTTTGCCTTAATGTTTTGTTGAAATTCTTTTCCTATAAGCTGCATCTAATATGTTTGAACACAATTTGGAAAAAATCTCCGACACCTAATGTCAGCGCTCGACAGCAATAGGACATTTAACAAAGTCTGTTTGTAGTGAGAATGAAAAAGGCACTTAACTATTTTGTGGACTAACGATTGAGACATAAGAACCAGAGTTTACAAAATTGAAACACTCACTGCTATTCTTATTCTTATCTCTAATGGGATATAGGAGGAGTAGCCTCATCCTAAATGTGTGCTGGCATAAGCCTGCTGATATAACTCCCTGTACAGTGTAGGGGAAAAATCTCATTACAATTATTCTAGTCTAACTGAAAAACAGCTCCAGCTCTATATACTAGCAACTCTTACTTCTAATTGGGGTGAAGGATGTGTGGTTCTTGCTTAGCTGTAATATACAGAATCTTGCTGAGTTTTCATTCAGCTTATTGGGATAGATGATGGACAGATACTCACAGAATTTTTATCATATTTCTAGCTCCACAGAACTGAGTTGAGTCATCAACTTCACGTATTGGTGTCGAGAAGTGACCAGTTGGTTTCCTCTCCTGTGACAATAGTTATCATCACAGACCTTCCACAAAACCAGGTAACTATTTATATGCTTGTGTCCATATGCATTATATGTTAAATATAAACCACTTACCTACTTTAGTGATCAATATGAATTATAATAACAATGGTTAGGGCTACACTGCTTCCCACACATGGCATGCATATAGATGCCCTTTTTGTCATAATTTAACTACAAACTTGTTCCAACAATGATGTGTTTCATAATTCAGCATCATATATGGCTATATGCCCAGTTTTACTTTCCACCATACATAAATTCATAAAAATGTCAATTTTACTATTAGAAGTCTCCAAACTATCCAAGGAATGGCAAGCACTAGTATGTTTCTAGATTTAGCAGTAGTTATTATTTTTATCAAGACACTCAAAGAACAGTCAACATCATGAACACACTTGTGTACAATGGGCACATGCCCATACTGTGAACTAGGTGCATTGAAGTTGAGCTGACTAAGCATGTTATGCTTTTCCTGGAAAAGGTTCCCAAGTTTAATAATATCATCCCACAATCTAGCTTGTCACTTGGTGTATTATCAGCAGCTGCATTTCCCTATTAGCAAAGTATTGAGTCAGTATTCATACAGAGTTCTACAAAAGCAATCATATAATAAAGACAGCCTAGCCTAAGAAATCAGCCTGGACTTTTTAACTTTTAGCAACCGAAGTTCCACGAGACGGCCTTAAAAGTGGAGTGGCCGTCTGATTATAATGTGACTTCCTTATTGAGACATCCGCTACCACGAGTGGCCAGTAAAAACGTAACTCAATATGTGTTTTGCGCCATATGGTGCTTATGCAGGTGGAGGCTAAGTCCAGTTTTAGCCCTCGTTGCAGTGAATCTAGCTCCTCTCAGAGACCTCAACATTTGCTGTTGCAATACAGAGCTAGTTTTTGTAAGAATTTGTTGCTGTTATTATTGCTCGTTTATTTTATTTTCCTTCGTCCTGTTCTGAAGAATTCAGATATCAAGAGCGATATAGCGGAGTTGATTGGATTATGAGGGAATCTGACAATCAAGCGGAGAAAAGTTCTTCGGTAGTTCCAAACTCGGCAATTGACAAAACAAAAATCTGGCTGTATGCAGATGTAGCTCTGGTTTTCCTGCTTATCATTGGAGTGTGGTGTTTGGTATCTGTGCCAATAATAGTTTATCATCTACAAAAATCAGAGGTAAGGTATTTATATATAGCTTCTTTGGTCAAGTGAGTTCTTGCTATTTTCTAAGGTTATGACTGGTAGCTATCCTAGAACGATTATTGTAATTTGGTCAGATTTTCATTATTCACAAACACATAATTATCAGCACATCACAACCAGTTGTGGCATCAGGAATTCAACCACTACCAAGGAAACCTGGCAACAATGAACCGGGCAAAGGCTTATCCTCGCTCCACTTTACATATCTAAAAGTCTGGTAGCTAAACAAGACATCTCATCAGGGACAAACACCTGGTTTAAATGAAATGTGCTACATTAGAAAATCAAAGTTGTGTTGTAATCATTATTATCATCATTTGGTTTTTGGTTGTTGTTTTGACATTTGAACTCTTAATTGGTACACTAAGACCTTCCCATTGACCTTTGACTTTTCAATTGTTGCTTGGTACATAGCTATCTAATCTGCCTATCTAGTTCAGCAAAGATCTAGCAAGCAACACTTGGCATGAACTTTGATCTTGAACCTTCAAATTTAATGATTTGTTCCTCATACTTACTTAGCCCTGCCTACCAATTAGGTTAAGTACCTTTAAGGCACACACAAACAAACAGAAGTCAACATTGACCTGTCAATATATCTTACAGTGTTACCTTATTTTACAATTTTTTATATTTTTTATTCATATGTATATAGAAAACATCTAATACCAGTGGCAGTACTAATGCTACTGTTGGTGACACTCAGTGCTCAGCACCACTCCAGTATGCCACGACCAGTGGTATCTGCTTAATAGAGTTTGCCAACACACTGAGATCCTCCAACTGTTCACCTGATCCAGAGGGTTATCCCTTAGTGATGAACAATAATGAGATAAAGGTCACACAACTCATTAATGGACTGACCACTCTTGGAGCAAGTGCAGAATGCTTACATAAAGCTATTCCCTTGTTGTGTCAGCACCTGTTTGGGTTGTGTAGTGGGTCAGGCCTCTCCATCCAACCTACCGCTAGTCAGTGTGAAGAGATCAGAGACACAACATGCAGACGGCAATGGATGTTTGTGGAAACACTTGGCATTGGCCTTCCAAACTGTGCAGCATTACCTGCTGAGTCATTGTCCTGTCCAACATTGAACGACAGTCTCTCTACAAATGGAACAGTCACCACAAATATGTTAGGTACAGTCAATAATTATTGATGTCCTCTTAATCACTTGAAGGGATTGTCAAGTTAGTGGTGTTGATATGCTATTACCTAGAGACACTAAAAGTAAGCAAAGCATTTGCATAGTTTCTTTTAGTCTAGCATATTATAACTAGCATTTATCCCAAAGTCTATTGAGGTCATTTTTAGCTAGCCTTTACCTCCATCAACTTTCTCTAGTAAAGTGTGTTATAAAGTTTCTCAGAGTTTTCCCAATGCTAGCTAATTTCCTACGTGGAATGCATTGTCTTAGGGCTATGGTTAGCTTTTGTGTAATGGTAGCATTCTTGCACATATCTCAGCGACATGATAATTGACTTCGTAGATATATCTGCTTCTTGGCCTAACGTGAATCAATTTCTGTGTATTACTTTCCCCATGAATTTTACTCCGAGTCACAATTATTTTTTTGATGATATCCAATTAGAAGAATAATATCATGGAGTATTTACTATTATTGAGTTGCATTCAATTGTAAACCCACAGCATAAAATGGGCAATAATGCACGGCCAGTATTAATGTTCAACCTTCTTGGTAACTTATGAATGTTACTGTTTTGGGACACAACTTATATTATTTCCCATTTAATTAACAAATATACCATATGAGACAGCTCCATTTGTAATGCAGCACCATCTAATATTTCATTTTACTTGCATTACAATTAGCATGCTTTTAACGGAAACCTACTCTGGTAATATCAGTAAATAGATCTCAGCTATAACATGCATTGGCAATTTCAAGCTTCCTAAATGAACTATAAGTTTAAAAAACCCTCCTATGAGTGCCTTAAAATATTCGCTAAGGTAATAATTTTGTAGACTTGTAACTTGAGTATAAATAGAAAACAGAAGACTCCAAAAGTTCCAAAGCCACTTCCTCAATACTTCTATTTCTAAATTCCCAAATAAAGTGTTTTAATTTCAAATACATGTGCTATAACAAAATGAATGCCCAGCCCTCAGAATTGGTGTTTGGTTTTTGGAGTTATTGCTCCTTGGTATTGAAGATTGAAGCTGACTTCTACAAAAACCTCTTCAGTTTGATAGGTGGAATTCCCTTGAAAGAGCAAGTACATTACCCTACACGGATAAAACAGAACGATTTTTGCAGCAAATGTGTATAGAACACTAGCAACAAGACATGGAATAAGCTGATACAACAATAAATGACTTAGAAAAAGTGTCTAAATAACTTAGATAGCCGTAACTTCTGAGTTGAACTCTGTACAAATGTGATCCGCCACTGCTCAATAAAATCATTGTTGTTTAAGTAAGGGATCATCTAACTGGTTGTTCTTTAGATGGTTACAGTCTTGATTCCTTTCATTTCTATCGTGGATTAGATTTACTTTTTATTTGAGATATCAAAAAGCTAGTCCAGGTAGCTGTTTAGCAGCTGCAGTTCCATTGCTCTATGGTGGGTTAATTAGCTGGTAGTAATGATGAATGCACTTTAGTTCCATGTCCATTCTCATGTTCAGTTTGGTGTCTGTGTGAAGTCGCACTCACTGATGTATCCTTCGGGTGTGGCAGCAAGCAGAAACTCTAATTAACCTTCTCACAACTGATCACATGACACATCCCAGTAGGCCTGCTTCAGTATTTGTCATAAGATACAAGCTAATGGTTCCTACTAAAGATTGCAAGAAACTACTTCTCTCATAAACCATGGTTCCAAGTCATTACCTCTGGTGACCACCATGTTGTAGCCTTAACGACCCATCAGTTACTGTGTCTGCTGTGATTGGTTTAAACTTGGTATTATGTGAGTATGCAGACATAAGAACTGCCCAATTTAGCAGATGAGCATGAGCCATCGTTGCAATCACCTACTTGGGATTCAAGATGGTCATTAACAATGCATGTTGTGTTACAAGTGCTACTCTCCCAACATAGACACACTGGTGGAACTGCAAAAATCAATGAAGCTTCTTCTTTTTGCAGTTGTGCATAATTCTGTTCAGTCTTCGATAGTGCCCATGAAGCCACTGTAATCAGACAATCTGTCCTAACTGGCAGTGTGTGTGATATGATAGCATCCAGCCCATATGTAGACAGTGGCAGATCCAGGAATGTTGAATTGGGGGGGGGGGGGGGGGGGGGGCATTAATATTCGAGATTTGGAGTATCTTGCATCAGGGAGGGTGTGGGAGGCATACCCACGTAAATGTAAAAGTAAGCATATTAATATAACTAACAGTGTCAGGCCTGCTACGTGGGCACTGATACTAACCTATACATACAGCCAATAGAATCTGCTCCTGGGAGTGCTTCCATGGCATGACCAACATTTTAAAAGCATGTCTTGGGCCTGGTATGACTATCCTGGGCATGGTCCACATTAGACACCCAGCTAATGGTTTTAAGGTGTTAATTTCCAAGTAATATTTATGTGTTGATTGCAGGAAATTAACCCCTTAAAAGATTAGGTTCCAGGTGGGCCACTTTAACATCAAACGCTACCCAGGTATAGCCACACCCACAAAACCAGGCCCAAAACATGCCCAAGGTCAAAAGATTGTCAAATATGTTGGTTATGACATTTTACCACCTCTAGGCGAGGAGTCTATAAAGGATGAACACACATGCCACACACACACACACACACACACAGTGAGACATTCAGATTTATATACCGTAATTTGTGGTTGTTTAGCACCCTAGCTTCTAACTGAATCGACAAGAAAACCAGCGCTAAACATCTTAACAGGTTCTTATTAAATGGCACTTTTTATATAATGCACACCATTATTCTTCATAAATTAGCTAATGCTTCATTCTAATGACAGTGAGAGCAGCGCTTAACAACCAGATGGGTGCTAAACATCCAGAGGCACTAAACAACCCGAGTTTATTGTAATATAGCTGTAGAGAGATAAAAAGCAAATTATTCAGATTCATTGGTTTTGACCAAAAAGTTAATCATTTAATGGACTACTAAGTAACAATCGTCTAGGACTCCTGTTAGTAATAACTTTATTGATGTCAATAGCTATATGTTTGTGAACATACAGCAGTATCAAAGCATTCAATCTTTCTTCACCCATTGTTGAGAGTAGAGGAGATTTGATGAGTTTTAATGATGAATTACCTCACTCAACTGAAGCACTGGTCACAGGAATCAAATGTAGTACATGCAAAATAGCTGCAATGTTAGGATATAGTCGCTGATTCATTTCTTCTAAAGTATCTTGAATTGTATCCGGTTTTTCCTCATTGTCCTGCCAAAGCCTCCTACAAAGCTTGATTTCTTGTGCTAGACACTGGATGCTAGGTATATAAGTCTTCTTCAAAATAGGCTGCAATTTTCTCAACACTATCAACTGTTAGTTGTGGTAAGTTACTAGGAATAAGTCCTAAACCCTGTGCTGGAACTTTGTTGCAGCGAGATGATAATTCAGATATGTTATCAAGATAAGGAACAAAAATAGTTTGCCTCCAGTACACATACGAAGTTACACCACTAACATTACTTCGCATTGCTTGTTTGGCACAACTATGAGGCACAGAAATTTGAATGTTTGCTACTTCAGCAACATTGTAAGCACACTCTCATACATTTTTAATGACTTCTCAGGCCCTTTCCTCATATGTTTGAATAAATCCAAAACACATTGAATCTGCTGGTATGCTGCAATAATATCCATACTGGTTCCCTGAAGCATACATGCTAGTGATGATGTAAAACCAAAAAAATATCTGGCACATTGAAGGGAAGCAATGAATGATAATGTAGTTAGCTGACATAGGAGACCATTTGCTTAATTTAGTTACAATTTTGCTATCCCACCTGATGTCAGAATCCTGTCTTGAACGAATGTCCTCTAGACATTCAAGCAAAGGGTCATACATTATCTGAAAATCAAACAAAGCTGTTTGTGTCTTTCGACTAGACCCAGCGAGTTGTACAAAGCTTTCTTGATTGGAATCAAATTCTCAGTTCTAATAGACACTATATGCTTCTCTAAATATCTTTGCCTTTTTGGTGAGTATTAAAAAAAAAATCCTATATAGCTTAGTGATTGTAGATAGCATGCAGTGTATTTCTAGCACTGATGATGCTTTTGAGAGAGCTTGATTAAGATCATGGCTACAACAATGGAAGTAAGGAGCTTTAGGAGCAAACTTCATGAAATTTGCTGCACAACCATAGGTACCTTGCCATATTCCCAGCACCATCATAAGTTTGTGCTCGGCAGTTTTCAGGTTTCAAGTTCAGACGTCCGAGAACTTTAATTATTTCAGAGCACAATGCTTCTCTAGTAATTCGTTCACAAGCTACGTACTGGATTAATCTTTCAACAGTGGTGGTACCTATAGTGTTACGTAGGACAATCCCAGGTTGTTCCCAATTTAGTTTGTCGGTTACCTCATCTGCTTCAATTCCATATAAGGATCCATTTTCCTTGATATTTTATTTCTTGTATGATCTCATTTTGGATAAAATCCTTAATGCAAAACAGAAGCTCATTTTGTGCTGTCTTTGAACCCGTACTTGGCATTGCGTGCACATGTTTGTGTTCAGTATCTCCCCTGGATCAAAGAAGCCTCCTCTTCCATGTGACCACATATTGGAATTCCTTGTCTTCCACAAAATGAAACACACTTAATTATTGATCCCAAAATTTTCCGATTTTTCTTAATTCTTTTTGCAGGATGCAGATATTGAGTAATCAATCCGGTTCGATGAGTTTTCAGATCTTTGAATAAATGCATTAAGGCGAGCTACTCAAGGCAAAATGTGCTCGCAAATCGCTTTGGGCATCTTTCCAATTTTTTGTAAGCTTTGGTAATCAACAATGATCCTCTTCACCCATGTACATGTTTGACTGGAAAAAGCACCACATGATAGGCAGTAAATTCCATCGTCCTTAGTGGAGTAAGAAATAAATGGGTAGATTTTAAACCATTTATGCTGGCAATACCCTTCTTAATACCCATAGAACTGTTTTTGTCCTTATAAACTTTATCTGAAAATTGAAAGTTTTGTCAGGACATCTCTCTTTGAGTAGCAAGAGTTGTTTTTTTCTGGTAAGCTAGCACATTCCAGGTAGTCATCGATATCAATAGGATCCTCAGGCTCTGGCCTCACTCCAAGAACTGCATTACATTTACCTCCAACTGAGCCTGGGTTGTGATTTGCTGAAGGGTCATCATCAGGTCTCCATCTTTTCTCAGCAACCTCTCCAGTGGCAGGAACAAAGAAATCAGTAATAAGTCTTCTTTTCATCTCGTCAGAAAGTCAAGAGGCAAGAACAGAATGGTAGGCCAGCTGTCAATGTCACACATGCTGCAGCTGTCAACTCATCAATGCATAGTGTGAGTTTGTTAGTTGATCAGTACTATCAACCACTAATACTTGTAGTAAGATATAGTGACAGACACTATCAATACAGTATTAGCTTTGATCATAATAATGGGATAATAATAATTTATAACTTATTTTTTGGGGGGCCTGAGTCCCCTGGCCCCCCCTCCTGTATCCGCCCATGGTAGATACACCGCCTTAGGATTTGGCAGTTGATACAGATAGATATAGAGTACAATTCACAGTCACTTTGTAGTCTGCACATGTGCAATGACTATGGGGACTTCCCACTCAATGTGGGCTCTCAATTGTCATTAACATTAAGCAATCTCTGTAACTTGCTACAAAAATGGTTAGTAATGTGCAAGGGCCACATCCCTTAATCTCAGGATTTCATGGCTTACCAGGCCCATCCCATGCCGGTCCACACTTGCATTCCTGGGACACCTCATATAAAGTTGATGTAGTTGGTAGATAATTTATCCACCATCTGATGCAGATGAGGTCTGACCCACATGATTTCCCATAATGTGATAGCATTGAAAGTAGGGAAAAGTGGAAATATAAATAAAATTTCAATTAAACAAAGTAGAAAATACATTAAAGATAAAGGAAATGAATAGATTTTAAATTTATATTTAAATAAACCAACTATTACTAGTGGACTAATTGAGCTAATAAACACAGAAAAGCTGTCATGGTCGTGTATCACAAGATAGCTAGCTGAGCTACTGGTGTACATCAATCTTATGAGTGTTTTAGCATATTATCATTATTCCTGATGAAAGATCACTAGCCCAAATACCGAATAAGCAAATTTAAATTGCCAAATCATTCAATCTGTACCATGTGTAATGCAAGTTCACTGAGAACAATGTCAAGTACCTATTTTCTAATTTGATAAAATGAAGAATTCACATTTTGTCTTCAATGAAATGTCACTAACACCTGACCAAAATGTTTACCAACAATAATCTATTTCTTAATATTATGTACTTTTAGTGAATTTCTGAATTAGTATGGATGTTGAACTGAAGCTGGTTCAATTTTTTCAATGGAAAGAACCAAAGGTCAAACATCTTTTAAAAAGTAGTGCTTTCTGATACCTTAATTTTTTCATATGAATTATGGATATAATTTTGTTACCAAAAGATTTAGCTTTTGTAGCTTTAAATTAATATATAATGTGAGGGAGTAGGTATATCATTGGGTGAAGGACATGACAAAGCATAAGCTGAGGAACCAGGTTTTGCCCTTCCCTCCCCCCACCACCACCCTCAGATGTTTTATATCATACATTTGCCCCTCTTCCCCCCAGATTTGCACATAATATGTAAAAAACGTGTAATGCCCCAAATCATTAACATGATTCCTGATACTGACAACCCATGTGACATAGTCACATGGAGTGCCTGTAGGCTTATTGCAGTGTTTAGTACAATAATTTATGAGCAATGAGTCAATGAGTTTTGTTCCATAAACAAAGAGAGTGAGAAAAGAGCCTGACAGGTATGCACTGTACACTGTAGATACACTACCACTCTGCCCTTGTACTTCTCTTAATCCTAGATATGTTTAACAGAGACAATCTCTCAACCTTCATTAGAAGTGGAATCTGCAGAAGTGTCTGAGTCAGGATGTTCAAATAATCCTTTGTTGCCATAATAATTAGATTTGTATCAAGCTAAAGATCTATTAAGAAAACAAGAATTCCTTATTGTCAAAGATTTTGACAATTGTGCACTGATTGGTACATTACTTACCTGGTTAGTTTTGTGTAGCACTTGTATATTGTGGTTATTGTCATGATGGCAAAAAAAGAGGTTTGTTGATGGATAAAAATGCTGATCCAGACAGACTTCATGGATGTAGGATTACAAAATTTGAAGAAGGCATGTTATTGTTTTTATCTGTATGATCTTAGTAACGCTCATAATGAAGCAGTTTCAAAAATTTGACTTCTTGATCAACATTCTGTGAGTACTCAGCTTAAGAGTCTGAATAAGAAGGAACCAGAAATTAGGCAAATGAAGTTTTTGGTAGTCCTATTATATCCTCTAAGGCAGGGGCAAGTCTTTTGAGTCGCATGATGAGGTGGAGAGAAATTTAATGCAGCTGCTTCTACTTCATTCCTCTGATCTTGCTGAACTTAAGCATTAATAATTATGGTACCTTTCACATGACATAATTAACGAATTAGTTTCCTTAATGGCGATTTGTGTGTTGAAAATTATAGAAGTGGGAATGTTTGTTCTCTAAACATTTTTTGCTCTGTAAGAATTCTACTGGAACACTTCCACAAATCAGATCTGCTACAACCTTCTGGAGTTGGAAAACAGGGTTCCTCAAACAAACAGCTGAACTGAGCTGAAGTTATTTGTTTTGCTAATATTGTCTGAATGAGCAGGTTTAATATGTTGGTGACCTTTATGAACTTTCACGTTTTACAGAAACAAGAAACAAATATTAATTGTTGAAAGTCTTTGAAGATATGGTGTCTTAAGGTAATAATATGTCTATGGATTTACAGTACAGTAGACCCTTGCATATCCAAACCCTATGGGACCCCATCCTGTTTGGATAAGTGGAATTTCTGAATATGTGAAGCAGTTGCTACATGTACAACTAAACACGATTGTGGTCAAGAAATGAGTGCAGTGCAAGCTCTTTTAAGTTTGCAGTCCCTTAGCAACAGGTAAAGTAGAATACTGGTTAGGCCTAGTCTTGAAAACAAGCAAATAAGACCATGTGTATATTTAGCTGACAGCTGCAGTGTTGTTTCAGTGCTGATGACATGTGTATTAGCTGATTACTGCAAGGTCAGGTACTTATGTACAGACAATGTGCAGATTCTAATAGTGGGCTTAAACTAATGACACCAAGTAGCTACATAAGGTTAAACCAAGATAAAGCTGGGTGCTGGATATGTGAGACGGCTGGTTACATTTTTGTCTACTATAGTACATAGGGATATAGCTGAGTACTGGATAGCTTTAAGGGCTGGGTCTACTGTAATCAAGTTATTGGTTTAGTAAAGGCATGAGGGATAGATACAAAGTCTTTCAAGAAATTTCAACAGTGTTTTAGAGGAGCTCTCAAGTTAGCAAAGGATTTAAGGAATGCTGGAAGTATTTTTTTTTGCAATGCCTGAAACTGCCATCCTTTCTACTCTACTAGTTCTAGAATTTTTATCAAACAAAGAATCTCATCCCATGTGAGGCATCACATGAATACACAAAACAACAGTTATATCCACACATTACTATACTGGCCTAAGCTTAGATCAGATGGTTTGAAAGAAGTGCACACAAAGCATGTCCATTTCATCTTCTCCGAAATGAAGTAGAGGTAACCACCTCCTTTTCCTAGTTTAACACACCCTCTTCTTGTCACATGACTGCCCCCTGTACCACTAATGTCAGTCCTGAAAAAATGGCGGATGCTATCTAGAAATTACTCGCTTGCTTTCTAACTTACTCATGCGCAATGAATGTGTGAAACACATTATACGATAAGCATAATTAACTTGGGCAACTTTGTAATAATAATGTTGGCACTTCACTATCCACCACTGGATTTTCTGATGGACTAGAATTCCTCTGCAATGGCTCTTGTTTAAGAGATGTGTTGCATATAATGATACAATATCCTCCCAAGCATTCACTGGTAGACACACATGAGGACATCACACCATAATGAGTCATGTGATCACACATAAGCATACATACATCACAGACACACATACTTATAACACACAGTTAGACATACCTGCGCACTGCAGACAAACCAACCACACAGAGTCATGCCACATGAAACACACTATACTCAACTTTCACAAACATGCCCTTATACACCACCCCATACACAACACACACACACACACACACACACACACTGCACACAGTCATAAACACACAACACATATTCATGCACACAAGTTCATACAAACACACTAAACACACTGAACACAAACACACACACACACATACATGCACATGTATACATGCACACAGAGACACACACCACAATAAAATGGTTTGACTCACATTCTACACAGGAGAACTGGGAGAATGCTTTGCAATATCTCCAACCAATTTCTCTAACAGACTGGATGTTCAAATACCACTTTTGCGAGTATTATATCTCCACTGGCAACCATACACCCCCTAGGTCATATTTCTCACTAACACACCTGCAGTTGTTTTGACCAATTTCATATATTGTGCCATTAGAATTCCTTGTAGGTATTCATATTTACCTGCTTTGCCTGCCTACGTCAGTTTCTTGCACTCCAAATGTTTCCCCTTCACCAGAAATATATGCGATGGTGAAGTTATTGACTTGATGACTGAGCCTCCATGACTCCATTGGTAGCCTATTTTGTTTATTCCTCCCTCACTTCACCCCTAAACCCCCTGCCCCCCCTCCCCAGTGTAAGAGCTAAGTGTTTGGCTTGAATAAATATTTGTTTTACGCAAATCTGATCAATGGTTATATCATATTATCAGGTAAACAGGTTACTTACAAATCATATCATGCATTAACTAGTTGACGGGTTAATGGACCAATAACTATTACAACTGGAGTTTGCTCTACCAGCCTATCCATATAAGTTTGATGCAGCTGCACAGCAGCTCTCACTCTCATGGTTGCCTCATACTACATGTAGACATGATTATTTATCGTATCATGCATTAATTTATTGCCTGGGAAGTGGGCCTGGCAATTATCTTAACTAGAGGGTGAACTACCAGCTTACATAAATTTTATGCTGCAGTAGAGCAGCTCTCAGTAGCTTGCTGTTACTTCTTACTACTGCTGAATGCTGTAGCTAAAATATATTGGGTTTGATGTAACAATATATTATAAATTCCAGCACATAACTATATTGCTAGTTGATTTGGTTATGACTCAGAAAAACTGATATGATTCTTCACTTCAGACTCCCCTGCTCAAAATGGTAATGGGTTGTGCTACTTTTGATTCTGGTAAATGAACACTTAGGAAAGTACATCCCATTAATAAACCACTAGCTAAATTAGATTATGAATAGAATGACTCAACATCTAGTTAAAAAATCTGTGTATATTATACCAATAGAACTGGGCATATGAATTGGGTTTATATTAATTTGTTAAAGGTGGGCTCATCTTTGTCCTTAAATGTCTATGAAAAAATTTAGGCTCCATGCATGTGATTGGTAGTTAAATCTCTGCTTGTATGGTAGTGTTCACTTGCAAGCTTGACAAAAGGAAACCATTTAGCACTCAGAAAGGAAACCTGGTAAAGTGTACCTAAGGATTGCTGCATCTCACTTCCAAACTCCCCAGCTGGCATTGTAGAGTTTCCATTAGATTCATATTCACCAATCCTTCCCTGACATGGATGCATTTAGCATACAGAAAGGAAACAGAGTAAATTACTTCTTAACAGATCTTGTAAATTCCTCAATATCAGCAAGTAAAATTGTCTTTACCTGTTGGTTTCTATTTGGGGAACTGACTAACAATATGTAGAACACAAAAAGCGCCTTTGTTTCTTTAATACCCTACCTACCTGGCTACAAGCTCAGGTAGTTATGTAACATTTCACATATCCAGATGAAATAGAGATTTCTGACAAGATGCAAAAATGGATCAGCTCATTATTCATCTACAAATGCTTCCAGGTATTAAAAAATATATAATCAAAGACTTTCCAACCCTATGACCAACGAAGTCACTCATATCAGTACTTTATGAGAAATTATGAATAATATTTCAGTTAGTAAAAGAATGAGTGAAGTTTATAGATTACTTCATATCCTCCTCACTATACCTACCACACCAGAAAGTTCTTTTTCTACTTTACGGAGATAAAGAACTACCTGCAGTCGACGACCATGAGTCAACCACGACTAAATAATGCGATGATGATTCATAAAGATTGGACAGACAAAATAGATGTATTCCAGATTGCAAAAGAATTTGTTAATGTTAATGGATGAAGAAGAACTTTAGTACTTAGCTATGAGTCCTATACTGTCATTTATTATCCTTGAGTCTCATTTTTTCTGATTATTCATCTGCCAAACTCTCTCCAAAATAGAGGTTCAAACTTGTTTTGTGGGTAGTGCAAGGACCCTTTTGCAAGATAAAACTTCGATGAATTGGGTGTTAAATGATAATAATTTCTCTAGCAGTTAACTATGAACTTTGAATAGGTAACTCTCTTACGGAAGTTTTGCTTAACTCAAAAGTTTAGAGATTTATTGAGACTAAAATATATATTTATGAAAACATGAGAAGCAAATTTTTTTTTCAATCCCTCCTCACCAATACCCCCCTCCCTACCCCACCCCTCTCCTCCCACACACTCACAGACACACAAAAAGATAACTTCATCAATTATTGCATATTCTGAAACTTAGGATCATACTTTCTTTTCTCTATATTTATGATTTTAGTAAAATACAGTAATGTTCCATGACTTTGAAGAGGGTGATCTCTTAAAGTCATGGATACATTTTCTACATAGTATATATGCACAGGGCAACATATAGCACTCTCTTATAGCTATGCATAATTTAGAAACCATAGATAAAATATAAGAGAGTAGTAAGGGATGTACAGAATTGTTGGCACTTATGTGTAAGGTTTTGGAGTGGTGTCAATTCATTGCTGCACTATTTCTTTCAAAAACAATTCTCGTAGTTTCTTAGTTCAGTGACACCAACTCTACAAGCTAAAGGGTGTGATCTTTCATATATAGATGCAATTGCTGACAAAAAGTGCATTCTTTCATCAATGTTAAAAGTGATTATTATTAGGAAAAGGTTTGAAGTGGAATTTAATCTCTAGGTTTGTCAGTTAATGAAGCATAGTGAAACCATTTATCCTATGTACCCCACAATGACATCAAGGTAATGCTGGACATCAAGATAATGCTGGAGAAGCAAGCCAGACTCCATAGTAGTACTAATTATATTACCCGCTCTTTCACCAAGTGTTTGAAATGAATGACGTCTTCCCATAAGCACAAAAATTGTTGCAGCTGAATATTTAATCCCACAAAAATGATCAAAATTGAAGATACAATAATGGTAGATTTATTGAGAAATTCGATTTAGATGTTGAAGATAACAGTGGGGTTACCTAAAAAGGCCAGATATAGTGATTAATGCGAAGAATCCCCTCAGACATTTCCAGTAATTCGTAACCATTTTAACAATATTTTTTGACTTTGCCTGTTGAAGTATATTATGTGAAAGACCTTTTTCTGCCCTTTGTCATATAAAGCTTGGACTCATTATTCAATGATAGTGGAGAGGCTGAGTCGATGAGCGATGCTCTTGATTCATTGTGAAAGTGATTATATTATACCTTCATCATATGGAATTTATGAAAGGGATGCTAAGTTGAAGGAGATAAAACAAAAATAAAGCTAACTTTTATGTTCTACATGATGATTCATGAATCAACATTAATCTCAGTTTCCTTTTCTCAAGTCATGTTCCTTCAGTAAAGTCATTCATTAATGGCTAAATGTCCAAATTTACTGCCACCTAAAACATTTATTTCTAAATATGGCCCTAATGTTTGTGCAATCTATAATCATGGCTCCCCATGATCAATATGACTACTATAAACTCATCCACTGTGTATCCAAAATTATGGCAGGAATTGCATATATAGTAGGGATGAGTTTGCAAACACAAATCAGGAAACACAATGATACCGGGAGAATTTGAGAAGTCTGCCAGCAATGAGAATGCTTTGAACCAATACCATCCTATATTGTGACATGTGACCTCTGTGATAAATATAGCCAGAAAATTGGGAAAAGTGCTAGTAAAGAAGGCGCTGCCTTACACAGATGGTTGGAGCTACACCGTTGGTGTTAAATCTAAAGTCGTTATCTGAAACCATTCCCATATCAATTCTTTGATAAGTTGCTGAGCTATGGAAATCTGAACATTCAGATAAGTAATGAATCATGTGATTTCTTGTGGTTATTATACATTTCATTCGTCATTTCATTCGGAGGACATCCAAGTAGTTCTGTTTAATTTTTTTAAAACACTCAACACTATCAATGACTTAAATTTGCTCCTAGACATTGAGCAAATGCTTCAGCCTTTATTTAGAATAGATTTGCAGATTCTCTATCATTTATCATTTATCATTATTGACAGGCTATCTAGAGATAACTCTACTTGATTATTCCTGATGAAGGCTAGACCATCTAGTGGAAGCATTGAGTAAATACAATTTGAAGTTGGTGAGAAGGTGATTGTAATGTACTTGTTGCTGCTGTGAAACACCTGGGCAGCAGAACAATTCTCTACCTTCAATTTAGCACAAAATAAATAGCCGCTGGAAGGTACTGCTGTAACTCATACACTTCCTACTGTTTGTGGCCATAAACACAAACCACTTGATTGTACAGTTTCATAATAGCTCCTTGTTCTTCTTCCATGTGCTTCTTGAGGTTACATTAACTGTTGAACTTAATGTCATTTTTGTGGCTGTAATCCTTCTAGTAGAAAGAGAAAATTGCAGCTACTACTGCAATTTATGTCTAGCAATAAATATATTTTCTTTGTTCTCTCCCAACAATGCATGAACTATTGGCAGTCAAATGATGATCAACATAACTATCACTGCATGTGTTTTGTCGTGGCTACTGCTAGTATTGCCATCCTAGTTGTTGGTATTGTTTGCAAGAGTCACTCACAGCTGCTCCATGTTTATATGCTCTCATTCTTTGATCTTTAGACCCTGAACCAAATGACACTGAAACAGTAGTTCTGGAATGCACTGGAGATTTTTATCAAGAAAATGGTTCAAGTTATTGTACAAGAAGTTGTAATAAATGGGTAGAATTTGGCAATGGTGGATTTTGGTTCTATATGAATATATTGATAATTCTTTTTATAAGCCTTTCAATTCTAGCAAGTGCAGCTCTCCTCATAATATCTTGTCTAGCATGGAAGAGAATGTAAGTTAATTACAAGATAAAACTGACCATAAAATTTTACTAGATATTTAGACACTTTTGATGAAGGAACCGATAATTATTATCTCATAACATATGCCCATCCCCTCCTCCCAAACCAGCCATTCTTTTATTTTGTGATTTTATCCTCTAGCAGATATTGTTTAGGTAGCTCTATATATTACCACCTGAAAATATTAAAAGGGACCTCTCTTCCTTTCACTAAGCACTGAGTCAATACTTTAATGAAATTACATTGTGATTCCCAAGCTATATGCATGGAGAAGAAGTTATCTGTCCCTGAAAAGGAAACTATATTGATTTATTAATGACATAAAAGTCCATGTAAATGATGTGATTATATTATTATTACTTCCACAGGCTCATTTTCCCTGCTATCTTCATAGTGTACATGACAATTGATGTTTTGTTTATGCGTAAGCATTGTTCCATTCTTTTAGTGCATGTATGAATTATATAGATATTTTGAAACCAATTTTCAGATGTTCCTGTTCTAATTAGTTATATGGACACTGACAAGTTCTTCTGTAAATCTAGGAGTCTCATTAAGAGTCTGACGGAAGTTACTCCCTATTGTATCATATCTGGTAAGTCATTCTGTAAATACGTATACTCTGTGTTTGCTCGACTCAATATTTTCCTTGAACATTGTATTGACAACTTTGTTTAACCACTTGGTGGCAATGGAAATATAAGGCGAGCAAAGTGACCCCCAGTGAGGATTTAGATGGAGAACTGGGTATTGCCACACATGGCGTATCTATGTCTATCTATGTATTCACCATACATCCACCTGTAAAAAAATATAAATACACAACCCACCTTTAAATAATGTGGGCTAATATAAATAGGAATCATCATCATAGTGAACAAAATGATAGATAGAATGCATGGCAGCAGATTCAAAGCTAGACTGGCTGGCTGCGCTGGGCATAAAAGAAAATGAGCTGCATGGTTAATAGCTGATGTGTTCCTTTAACAAATAGCAGAACTAATCAGCCAGAAATAAAAGTACAAATAACAGAAAAATTTGCTGCACTGGAAAGGATGGTGGAGTTTCAGAGTTCACAACATGCTCTAGCTTGTTTCTTTCTTTATCTTCTCTACCACTCAATGCTACTACTCAATGCTTAACATTCGCTGCTAGTTTTATACATTTTTAAACAGCGTTCATATCTTCATAGTGTTCCCATATTTATCATTTGTTTGCCCTTACTTCATGTTGGTATAATTATTATTCTGGTTACCCTTACTATGGCTATATATATAATTATATTCTGTTTCACCTTACTTCATGGCTATATCATTCATTATGTGGTGACTATTCTGGTTACCCTTGCTTCAAGGCTGTAAAATTATGTGATTAATAATATTTTGGTCATCCTTACTTGATGGCTATATAATTATGTAGAGTGTTTCTTGTTTTTATTATTTTGGTATTTTTGTAAAGTTAATTTCAGAGACTTAAAACAAGATTATTAAATAACAAAGAAATGTATTAGATTGACTTAGGAAAAAGGTTGCAATGACCTTCTCAGTAATCAACTTGAAATTAACTCTCACCGACGTTTCGACTAGATGCTCTGCCTATGATCTCAGTAATTGTTCTGCTACATTTAGTTTGGTTTTTGCAAATCCTCTCACATAATATAGTAGAGTGGTGGAGAACTAAACTACTCTCTAACTGCCAAACTAAATACTTGGAACTTCACAAAATTAGTACACTTTTTCTTCTCAACAAACTCTTCGTTGACATAGATGCTTGATAATCAACTTGAATCTACTCACTCAATATTTTGGCTAGATATTGTTTTCTGCTAGATGCTCTATATAGCCTTAATATACTGAGTGAGTAAATTTCTCGAGAAATTTATTGTATCGATATTTGTATGTTTCCTTCTTCTTTCTTTAACTCAGTCCATGCCAGGCCTTGGGATGTACCCACTCATGTTAACTGCTGTTAGAATCAGAATACTTGAGTGATAAGGCACTTTATGAAATCATACAATTTTGGAACCCAATTATATAAGGCACGTAAACTAGAAGGCACGTAAACAGAGCCAAAAATTTAGTGGTGGTTTAATATTTTACTTACAACTTTGATGCCTTAATAAAAGCTCATGTGAGTCCTCTTTCTGGCTAGACATTAGCTAATCAGGGAAAGGCCCATTGGAGTATGTTATCAGGCCATAGCAGAAATAATGATCTTATTGACTTCATATTGAGGTCAAAAATTATTCAATGCTAAGATGCAGTGCTCCATATGTGATATTTCATATAAAGAAGATGAGCATCTGTTCACACTTCTGTAATTGTATGATGCATGCTGTAATTGATGGAAAATCGACAGGATAATGTGGATTAAAAGTGGTGTAGTTGGTGCATGATGACAGTGAGTGGGGTTCGACTAGCAGAGAAGAAAACAGAGATAAACGGAGCCTATTTTCTGGGAGGAAACTCGAGAAACTCTGAGTAAAGAAGAGAAAACTGGTCTTGGCTCTTCATTTTGGGTAAAGATCATTTCACGAGGCTGCATTTATAGGTGTTTCTTTTGTCTTCAGCTTTTTATCTTCACTAGGTTTGGGTCTGACTTGGAGAACAAAAGACAAACAGAGTATGCAAAATTAATGTGTATTGGGGCCTAAGGCTAATTAATGGGAGTCTAAATGAGCTCCTAATGTAGTCTAGGGAATGTGCTGAAACGTCGAGTGAGTTAATTTCGAGTTCCAAGTCTTTGTTTTTCAATTGAGACATTTAGAACAGGAGTGTAGGTTATTTTGGGTTATGGCCATGTCTATGACAAGGATATTGACTATCAAATTGGGGCTAGATTCAGAACCTGTTCTAAAGGAATGAGGGAGCTTCAAGTCTGGGATAGGCAATGTATGAATGTAAGTGTGTTTGGGGTATATGTCTGTGGTTCTAGTAGGTATTTGCAGAAACCATTTTGTTCACTATGTTCATTTTTAATTGAGAAGGGCAATTTGTAGAGGATGTTGTTTTTGGCTAGTGTCTTTATTTGGTTGTTCTCTATATTTGGTGAATTGTGTATTGGACTCTGTTGAATATGCTGCTTTTCAGGTTGCTTTAGTGTTTTTTAGGTGCGTTCATATTTGGGAATCATGTGTAGAAGTAATCTTGTGTTTTTGAGATGCCTTCTTCCCTGCTATATCTATGTAAAGTTCTGGAATATCAATTGTTTGCAGTGTGGATTCTGGTTGGACTCGTTTGTGGGAAAGGCTCTTTTCTGTGATGAGTTAATTTGAGTTTGGGTTGTGTTATGCTATTGATGGCCAAGAGTTCTTTTGGTTGCTCTCTTTAAAGTATCTTCCTAACTTTTGCTTGTCCTTAGGAAATGGTGTAATCTGTTGGCATCATCTAAAGTATTGTATTATTCATTATCATCTTATATATTGCAGTGGTTAGTTGGTAGAGTTCGTAGTTAGGTGCTTTGGTGTGATGCAGAATTTTATTCAGGTAGTTTTTGCATGTGTGAGTGTTTTAGATGAGAAATTGAACATTATACAAATATTTCTCACTATTATGCCAAAAATGACATTTTATGAGTTATACACTACCTTAATTTAGCAGGAAATTTGCCAGGAAAATATTGCTGGAGATAAGCAATGGATTACTGATTGCATTTTGTTGAACATTATTGAAAGTCACAGTTGTACGGATCTATTCTCTTCTGTTAGGAGGAGAATTTATATAGAGTGCTGGTGTTTTGGTCTTTGCTCAGCTTTGTTATTTGCCCTTCATTTATTCTGTAGGTATTACGACCACATATTTCATCACTCAACACTCTTTATGGTGGCTATTCCATACAGCTGTACTCTTTTGGAAAGTTATATTTCCGTTCCATGCTCAAAGTTATGAAAGCTCTGGCAAGAACAAGTACATTCACATAACATGCATCATTGTTGGAATTTTACTTCCACTAGTCCCTGTCATGATTATAATGGTTTATACTGCAGTTGATATTCAGAAACAAAATGCAAATTCCACTTCCCAATATAGAAACAGCTTGTTTCTCTTGGAAGGGTTTGGTTTTGGACATACCAGATTCCCTCCTAAACTATGTATTTCAAGAAATTCAGATGCATTTTTCTATTCCACTCTTCTTACAAAGAACCTAATCAAGGGATGTGGTTGTACCTTGCTCATCATCATCTTCCGGTCTGTACACAAACTTTACGTCAAAAGAAACCACCAGGTTAATAAACATAGATTAGCTGGATAATATTATGAATATTGAATTTTTGTTACAGAAAACTGTAGGAAGAACAGGACCTCAATTCACATTTGGAACTGCTGAGAAGAAGCTATGTTTTGTGTTATGCTACTATATTTTAGTTGGTGTTATATCTGCTACAGCATTTTCAATAGAGATTAAAACTGCTTCAGATTATATAAAGCATCTTGAAAAGTTCTTCTTCTGTGAACAAGGAAGCCAAAATTCAAGCAATCAATGCATTTCTTCTGATTATGATGGCATTGGCATTCAATTACTGGGCATTCTGTCAGGATTATTGCTGATCATTTCCCCATTTATTAATCTACTGTTTGCAGTGAACATTAAAGAATTAAAAATATTGTGGAAAAAGTCTCCATTTTCAAGATCCAGCAAACAATAACATCATTTCCTTTGTAGAAGGACATGTTGCTAGGATAAATTGAACTCATGTCTCTTTTCATTTCGGTTTACATAATATTTAGCAATGTAGAAGTGAGATTCTAATAAGGACCAATTTTTAAAGATCTGTTGTTAAAAAAAATTGAGCGACAATTTTTCACTGAGATATCTCACTATTTCTATAGTAGATTACCAAGGCAAAAGCACTTGTAATCTCTAGTATTATATATGTCTTACACCTGTAATTTTAAGAGTTTATTGTTCTTTGAAGTAATGATGTTATTTTAAGTATACTTGTAGGGATGGGTCCAACAAAACTTATCATTATGAGCCAGTTGGTCCCTTTTATAGGCTGGCTGGTTCAAGCACATAAATGACTAAATATGGAAATGATATGAACATGACCAATGAGATTACAGAGTATTCTAGGGTTCTTACTATTGCCTAATATGGTAATACTATCTATAATCAAATAATAGTGTGCATGTGATTTTGTGTTCTATGGTGTTAATTATTTAGTCAGGTTATCAGTGTGTGTGTGGTCCCTAGCAGGGGATATGATCCCTGTCAACTGCAGTACTGTTCTCTAGTTAAACAAGTGGAACACTGGGACAAATTTTCCTCTCTGGCTCACATTACAGCTACTCCTTTTTAGGCCACACCAAATTGACAAGCAATGCAGAGAGTTGGGGATGGAAAACTTAGGCATTGCTGTGCACTGTGTAAGCAAATTTTCACCCGTAATAAATCATCTCCCATAAATAATATGGGCTTATGGTCACTAAACAGAAAATGCCCGGCAGCAGATTCCAAGCTAGACTGCTTGGTTACACTGCACAAGTGAGAATGGATGCAAAAATAATGGCTAACATGCACCCACACCAGATAACACAACAATCTAGCCTGAAATAGGATAAACAAACCAATACTTTAATAACCTCCTGCAAGCACTCCAAAACCATCCACCCCCCTCCCCTCCCCATACACCCTCATACCATTCCCTCAAATAAGTATATTGCATAGGCAGATGGGAATGGTTTGCATGGCTCACAGGAAAGATGATGAATATAGTTATTCAGTTCATCAATATGGTGTAGTACTCTCACTACTGAACACCAAGTATTCACAACTAGTATAATGCAAATATTTTCTCGTAATGATAGTTATGTAGAAAAAAGAACTTGTTTGCATTATGTTTCACAGATACTTATCCTTTCAGATCTGGACATATGTGCGGCACTAAATGACCAGATTTTACGGCATTATCAAACATAATCAAATACTTTTGAAACATTGGTTTAATTTACTTCAGGATAAACCTGAATCTGTCATACTTATACTTTCGAAGGAGACCACAATTCATTTTCAAATTTTCACTTATTGAATCTATTGCCATGTGGGTTCACAAGAAGCTGTTTAATAAGATTATAGGCAGGTCGTTTCTAAATCTTGGCTGATGAGAGTAACGATGTTAGTAGCTACACAGTTAAAAATCTCTGTTTGCTGTTCTTGCCTATGGATTATGAATGACTGACCTGAAGAACATTTACTAACCATCTTACATATGTTCACTTGTAATGCTAAAACCATCACAACCAGCTGGAAATTGTATATCACCTCAAACAACTTTAACTATTACAAAATAGGTTGGTCAAGAGTATATGGTGCAGTTATGTCTTGGGGCAGAGAAACTGGAATACAGATGAGATGTGTGTGCATTCAACACATGCCATGTACATTCATTTGCCACAAGCTAGCAGCTGCTAGTGCACCCGAGATCAAGAAAACATTCGGAATGATGGTGAACCTGTGAAAACTTTCTACTATTCCCTGCCCCAATAAAGAAGCCTTGAAAAATTCTCAATTCAAGGTTTTTGAAACTAAATGATACTCACTGGCTTTCTAATAAGAAGTGCATGCAAGCAATTAGAAAAGACTCTCCTGCCATTATATTTACTCTGCAACAACTCCATGAAAATTTAGGAGATGTAGAGGTATTCTGTTTGTGTACACTACACTTATATTCTTCATTGCCACAGTATTCAGTTTATGTACACTTCTCACTAGATTCACTGGTATATTGCGAGTACCATAAAAGATTTCTTTCCAAGGTCCTCGACATTTTGGCTCATATGAATATTTCAATGCAAGGGTAGACAGCTGACTTAATCAGTCTATAGATATTTCTACACTCCACAATTGTTGAATTGAAGCCTTTGAAAGAGCTGAATGTTATTCGTCCCACTGAATCAGCTGTGAAAACAGTATATAGAAGAATTTGCTATTAATATAGGAAGGCACAACACTTGATCTACTCGATCAAGGTTCATTGTCCACACAATGAAGGATTATTGGGAAGAGATAGTTGTCCCATAACTTCATTTCTGCATTAAAAATATAAAAAATGATTTTCATACAAAGTAGCCCAATGCTAGTTGCCAGATATATTTTTAATCCAGCTGAACTACCTTCAGGTGATCCATTTTCTTTTCATGGTCTTCAACAAATCAAGGATTTGGCCGAGGGTTTTTTTCAGAGGAAAGGGAGAGAATTTGTGCCCCCTTACTCATCTTAATTTATGAGAGTAATGATGTCCAAGCAGCCAAAACAATACCTCCTGTCCAGATAAAGAGTTCTCAAAATATTATAGGTCAATACATTACCGTTCTTAAGATATAAAATTTATTAATCGTGTAAACAATGATGGTTTTGCATGGTCAAGGTGAGTAGTGAAAACAGAAAAAGAGATGGTAACTAAAACACACCAAAACACAACTGTTCAATGTGTTCTAACAACTAACACATTCAATTTGAGTCTGTACATCACAAAATGTTGGGGCAAGTTTTCTTGTTATGTCCAGGATTGCTACAGATGCTACACAAACATCTTTTTGAGCCCAAAGGTATTGATAGATGTGTTGTACCAGTAGACATCGAATATGTACCTGGTGAATTTTCAATTGTCACTCAGCCACTCTTCTTTTCTTGGACCTTTGCTTGTGATGGCTTTGGACATGTAATGTCACAACCCAAATTAGAATGACAAATAGTACGTATTTTTTCGTACAAGTACCATTGCCTTTCTAAACTTAATACTTTTGGTAAAATTTCAAATGGTAAAATAGTCTTGTCAACAGTTGCTGGATTCTTCAAGTACCATTGCCTTTCTAAACTTAATACTTTTGGTAAAATTTCAAATGGTAAAATAGTCTTGTCAACAGTTGCTGGATTCTTCAAAATGTTGACAGCTGTTTCAGATTGATTTGAATATTCTCTCAAGATACACAACTCCAGGATGTGATGCATCAAAACAAAAAACGTGGTAAGTGAGAATGCTTGGGATGGTTTTAAACCCCAGAGAATGAAAATAATTAACCCAATCGTAACAATGTACCTATAGTTTACCAGTTTTTATATTTCTTGTTGGTTTAGCCACGTTATGTGTCAGAAACTCTCTCCCTGTGACCTCTTATAAGCCACTAGCAGTTTCTGATGATGCCAAACCCTTGTCTGAGAACCTAGATGCACCACACCTCTTGCCCTCAAGACCTTGGTAAGACCAATACCACAAACCTCACTCCCTCACTAGAGCTGGTTAGGAATTAAAGAACAATAAAACAATGGCTCAAATGCACATTAAAACATATATCAATAAGCACAATATCACTAGTAATCTATCTCGTTCGATGATAGACTTACTCAGTCTTAATTGTCTTTCTTAATCTGTCGCTTTCTTTCTTTCTTTGTTTTCCTTTTCTCTTTGCTGTTCTTCTCTTTTATAGATTCTATCACAGTTCACGTAATGTTTTTGTGGGTAGTCTGTCTTCTCTGATCTCTGTGGTTTTACACCTTCTGATGTAGGTGAGTAATCAGGTGAGTTATTCCCACAGGTTGTTCCTACATTCCCAGAGGTGTCAGAGGCAGTCACAACGTGATTCCCACAGGTTGTTCCTCCTTTTCCAGAGGTGTCAGAGGCAGTTGTCAGGATGCTCCCTGACATTATGCCCCGGCAAATATTCTTTCACAACACGAGAAATTCCAATCATGGTATCAACTTTACAGCGTAAATACTTTTTCTTGATTAAACCAAACTATCTGTCACAACTAAATTTGGTATGACCAGCAACCATAAAATATATTGTGATACTTTCTTCCTTTCCTGTCATCACTCGCCACATAAGGTAAAACATGAATGTATTATTTATATTCTGATCTACACAGTTATCACAATGAAGCTGAATTTTTTTCCAACTCCATAATTTTCCAAATAGTGGTGAATGTAGCTGATAGTTGAATTTGCGCCGATATCGGCTTCATCGATCAGATAATTAACCTGTTTGGATTGCCCATCATTACAAATGCCAAAAAGTGCCATTTTCTTGCAGTCAGAAAGTATGCGGGACCAGGCTGTTTCGTTAAAGGGATAGTGAACTTGTTGGGCATAATCAATGTAGTACTGCACCCTCATATGGCAAGCTTAGGGTTTTCTCGCAATGCTTCTTCCACCCCTCAGCAGCATTCTTACATTGCAAGCGGTAGTTATTCCGTTCTGTTCGTATGGGAAAGATGTTCAGCAGCTGTTAAGTGTAGTTGTTCCCTTTCATCTTCAGCCAACAAAAAAGATTTAGAATTTTTTTCAGCATTAAGCTGGCAAGTCAAGCACAGATCTGTAGCAGGCTTGTTTTTTTAATCACATATGGACGTAATTCATGCCATAATTCTTCAAACCTCCTGCCCTGGTAGAAATACCGATTGAACTGCTTACTCGTTTCTTTTTTATACACATAAGATTTAGATAAGTCGGAAGGGAGAATGACTACATTACAATCCCAGTGGTTGGGCATTCTACCAGGGAGTGGTAACCCTTGGATTTCAGCGAAATTATCAATAAAAAACCAAGAGCCAGAAACGTATCTTCTTTTGGCCATGTGTTGCGAGGAAGATGCTTGACATTACCATGAACACGAGGGGATAATCCCACTGTATCAAGATGCCTCTGTAGTGCTTCAAACCTCATGTGACCAACAGAGTGTATAAATAAGAACGTTTTCAGGCATACTTTAAGTAAAATACTGTATGCCGTTGTAAATTAGATAATAGCATACTTACAGGTTGATCTGGATGAGTACGAAAGGCTTGTAGCTGAGAAAGAATAACAAGGTCCAATTCATTTCTCTCCAACTAAAGGCAGTCATTTCTTGTAGTCATTGCTAACTTCCCACAGAGAAGACTTGAGCAGCTTGCATTATCAGGACCAAGCTTACAGCCACAACCTGTAGAGAAGAACATGTCCACTGTTTCTCTCTCATTATTATCCTCATAACTGCCATCTAGCTCAGTGATTGGAGAGATGTTCTCTAGAGTGAAATTAGATGGAGAGGTAGCAGTCTCCTCTGCTATAGTTTAGTCCACGCACTTCTCTGGCAAGAAAAGACTACCTTCTGCTTTAACTTGCTGTAACTTCCACAATACGCACTCAATCAACTCAAAACAAAGACCAACTTTTAGATTTTTCAATACTCTTTTTAGTGCATGCCGTTATTACGACTTAATAAGGTATAAAATAAAAATAGCGATTATTATGTCATGATGTTACTAAAATTAACCGTCCCAACTGAAAGTTCAATTTTCTCGGTTTTACTTTTTTCTAAAGTCCCTACGCCGTGCCTCAGATTTCAATGTTTCTAACATTTCATTAGAACTGAGTTCCATTAGCTGCTCCTGTAGATCTTCTTTTGGCTGCTTGGTGATGTTTCAATTCTCCTTGGATTTCATCCAATGAACTCTATTTTAACTCTTTACCTTCAACAGATTTAGCAACTATGTCGTTTCCCTAGTGGATGGATGGAATATTCTCCATATGATGCATAATCTGGAGAATCAAATTTGGAAGCTTCCTGATCAAAGGTGCTAAAGAGGATGATACTACATCTTGAGAGCAAAAACAGTTTTGATGTTGCTGTGCAGGTTATTAAGAAATGGTTTGGCTACAGTTTCCAGGAAACTATCATTTTAACTTTGTTTCTAAGCTGCCTCTAGATGTTCACCTATCCAACAATTGCATGTACCAGTTTGCTTCCTGACAAAATCGCTATGCAAAAGTTCAAGATGGTTTCCTGACAAAATCGCTATGCAAAAGTTCAAGATCTCTTTTGACATGGATACCAAATAATATGACAGAAGAAAACCAGCTTAGATCTCACCAGTGTTAGTTGGAGGGTATTGGTTAGACCAAGACTGGATGATACCTCTTGACATTCTTATGGTTAACATTCAGGGTCAAGTAAGAAGGTTTTTATTTTACAGAGAAAGACCCAACCATAGAATATCAGCTGGGTTTCTCTGCGAGAAGATAGATCAATGACTGAGCCATAAACGATCTAAGTTGTTAGCTCTCTGTGAGTAAGGGTGAGTCACATAACTGAGTGCCTTGCTAGATTTAGCCAATCATCACAACAGGATTCCAACTTCCTCAGATCACAACTGAAGAGGATGTTGCTTTCAGGCAAAGTGTCATCTGCGACACCCAGAGCAGAGCGATTAATTTTCAAAGGGATTTCATTGACAGCAATAGAAGTTGTAAGAATGCTACCTTGGGAGACCAAGGTATGATTGGAGGTTCTTAGGTACGTGTTTTTAGATGTTTCCTGTTTGACAGTTATGTATAGAACCACAGCCATAATTCCCTTTAATCTTTGAAAAGAAGGTCATCAATGGAAATGTAATAAATTATGTTCTGGATGCCAGGGAAGAAAACATAGAATATTTTCTTTCCATCTCTCGACTTATTAATTCGTTTGTAGGCTGAATGGAAATCAGTCTGGCTGCAATGTTTGATCATGAAACTGAGTTTTTGAGATCAGGAATAGTGTATCATTATTGTATGGATTGTAATAAGGAAGAGGAATAGGCCTCTAATTTCTTACTCCAATAGGATCACCTTTTTCAGCACATTGCAGCAAAGATGACATTGCTTGTTGAACAACCTTATAAAATGCACTGATATGCCTGACCATTTTTTCAGTATGTTGGGGGTCTTCTAGACAATTGATGGTGTGGATTCCAACTCTCTCAGGTCACAGTGGACATTTAACTCATATTCAGAGGAAATGTTGGTAAACAACAGCAGTGCGATCAATATTCTGGACCAGGAATAGAAGTTGGCGATGGATACCACCCTAGGGATCCCGGATATGAATGGAAAAGTTTCAAAGGTACTTCTACCTGTTTGACAGGTATGCACAGACCACAGCCAAACTTTCTCGGTAATCCCCATACACATTATTTTGAAAAATAGTTCATCAAAGGAAACAGAATCTCTAGAAAGATTACATCATATTTTCTCTTCCCATCTATAGAGGTATTAATGAGGTAATGAACCAGGAAAGGAGTTTTGTCAAGCACAAAATGATTATCATGAAACCTAACTGAAGTTTAAAGATCAAAAGACACAGGAAGGGTCTAATCTTAATGACTTCAGATCCTTGAGAAGAGGGATTGTTAGCCTCTACTGTCTTACATCAGTAGGGTAACGTTTCTGCAGCATAAGGCAGACTTTGTGGGTCTTCCATTCGTCCAGCAGACATGAGGATGGAATGCACTAGAATGGTAAAAGAAGCAGGTTGCTGAAGATCACTAGCATTCTGGGCAGTAGTGTCTTCCATCTGTTGTACAGGGTTTCCCCCATCTTGCGATGGAATCACTACCAGATGTCTTCTATTTCTTTGGCATATTCCATTGTGAGATCTCACAACATATGAGCAAGTCTTGTTGTGCTCTATTCTGTACCTTTCGATCTGCAATCATGTATTCACACTCTGCCTCCCTTCTGAAGTCATTTGAGTTCAGTTGCATAAAGTCAATGTTTGAAAGTCTTCTTCTGCCTTTCTCTCCTCATTTTCTTTCTTTAGGTAGGAGTAATGATTTCTTGGGAAGGCTTTGAATTAGCTGTTTGTTGATCATTAGAAACGGCTCGAAGTTTTCACCCCATCAAGGGTTCAGCTGTGCTATCAAATTTCAGATCTGATAAGCGGGAAAGTATATCTGCAGTGTTGATATCCTTTCCAGGAATGGAATAGCTGGTAAATTGAAAAGTGTATCTGCAGTATTGACGTCCTTTCCAGGAATGTTAAATTGGAAAATCTATCTGCACAGTGTAGACATCCTTTCCAGGAATGGAACAGCTGGTAAGCAGAAAAGTGTATCTGCAGTGTTGACATCCTTTCCAGGAATCTGTAGAACGGAATAGCTGAATCTCATCAGACATTAGTCTGAATCACTAGATTCTGATAAGCAACTCATCAAGACTTTTTTAGAAAAAAAGTTTAACTAGAGGCCTGTGATCATTTGCAATCTTGAAATACAACCCAATTAGGAAATACTGGAAGTGCTATCATGCACATGTCACCCCCAGAGCTCCCTTCTCCACCTGGGCATACCTTTGTTCTGTTGGATTAAGAGCCCGAGAAGTATAGGGAACTGGCCGCAAGTTTCCATCTGATTGCTTCTGCCGGACTACTCCTCCCAGCTGATACCTGCAGAACTACAGTTTCAAGCATTGGGTTGTATATTGCAAGTACTTCACTTTATATCAGTGAGATCTTAAGTGAGTTGAATGTCTGTTCCTGACTGGTAGACTATAACCACATTTTTTGGTGGCTGAAAGTAAATCATGCAATGGCTTGGTCGCTAAGCTTGGACAGAATTTACTCAGTTGTTCCTAAGAATCGTTTGAATTCATTGATGTGTGTAGGTGGTTTCATGTTCTGGATAACATTAACTTAATCTGGATCTGGTCGAATTCCAGATTCTTCCAACAACTGTCCACCAACTGTCCCCAGAAATCAGATGTGAGATTTGCAAAACTCACATCAGATCATTTATACTCTATAGCATTTATCTTTATTCAGCATTAGGTCTGATCTGCTCAACTTGTTGAGGACTGCTTCTAGGTATGCACCACATTCCTCCTTTGTCTTTTCATGATGAGTATATCATATGTGAGACAAACAACACCTTCTAACCGAGAATTTCACTCATTCTTCACTGGAAATGTTTTGGAGCAGATGTTATGCCAAAAGGAAGATGATTAAAGCAGTATCTCACAAATGGCGTGATAAAAGTTGTGAGCTTTGGTGATTCCGGAGCTAATCAATTTGCTTGAAACCATAATTGGCATCTAGTTTTGAAAAATATCTTGCTCCATTAATTTGAGTAAGGGTATGCTCCACTGATGACAAGATATGGCATTTCCTGCAAACACTTGCACTGATACACCCCATTCTGTGCTCTTTGAAATGACCCTTAACTCCTCCATTCTCTGGAGCTCTGCCTCCACCTTTGGTAATAGTAGCAATGCAATTCTTCCAGGAGCTGTGAGTGTGTATGGTTTTGCATCGCATCTAAGCTTGATTTCAAACCTGTCTTTCATTGTCCCCAAGCAAATCAGGAAACTGCTTCCCAATATTCTTGCCCTGTATTTCATTAATGGATGATACAATATTTAGAGATTCAATAGCTGGTTGTCCGAGAAGAGCTTTTCTAAGACATCACAACTATTTCTTGCTTTGATTCTTCAAACTACCTGAAAATTTCCCAAGAACATCGAAGATTTGTCGGCTAGGACCAGTAAGTGGTCCCCTTGCTGGTGCTAGTGGCCCATCTCTTATTGCATAATAGTCATTCTCTTTAATAATGGTAATGTCAGCTACTATGTCAATCTTAAACTCAATTTCTTCATTGTTGAGCACGACCTTCGCCCATCCATGGGTTTTCATTCATTTTGACTGCTGTAGGATGCTGCCGAAAGCCTCAGCAGTTGTGCGGGCATTCCTCTCCTTCCACATCAATTCATCAAAGTATGGAGGAAGTTGACGATGAACCCCCTTCATCCTTTTAAACTTTATCTTCGCCTGCATTATTGATCAAATTATCTATATACTATATCTTGCGCTATAACTTACTCTATTCCAGTAGGATTCAACATTTCAACAAGATGTCAAGTTTAAGTACTTGACAGAAGTCTGGAAGCCTACAAAGAACTATCCATTTCCGCAGAAAGCTGATTTGGGAAGCGTAGATCATTTAATTATGAATGCCCGTGGCTGGCCTACTCTCCACATCTCTTGATGGAGCTTTTTGTTTGCCTTGTGTTTTGTTTGGTTGCATTTTGTTTGGTTGCGAACTCAGGAAAAGTGGTGGGCAATTGGTAGCTAAGGCTCTTGCACAAGCACCTGGATACATGGACTTCGGCCAGACAGAAGCTGAAAGTGAATGAAAAACTATTCTGACATGCATAACAAATCATTACTTACAGCTAGTGAGTTTAAGAAGGTCAGAGTGTGCAAGTACAGCAACAGATAAATCTATCAGCAGCCAGACAGGTTAAAGAGAATAGAATGAAGTTACAGTCAATTTTAACGACAGTTATATTTTGTGGTAAGCAAAATATTGCTGTTCAAGGGCATAAAGATGACAGTAGTCATTTACAGACAGATTGCAATTCAGGAAACTTCCAGAAGCTGCTAGAGTTCCATGTAGATGCAGGCGACACAGTTTTGGAGCAGCATTTCAAGACAGCACCAAAAAATGCAACGTATAGGTCTAAAATGATCCAGAATGAGCTCATATCTTGCTGGGGAGAATACATTTGTGAACAGATAGTTCAAGATATCAAAGTAGCAAAATATTTTTCAATATTGACTGATGAAGCTACATATTCTAGCAATGTTGAACAGATGCCTTTAATCCTGAGATACTTCAACAATCAACATAATGAAGTTTGTGAGGAGCTTATGGTTTTTTTGGCATGTACCTATAGCTGAAACCATCTACGAGGGTGTTTGTGGCCTAGGATTGGATATGTCTTTGTTCAAGTATACAAATATCATTTCCAAGGATACAGTATAATAATAGTGATTATGTAATTTATCTATTTTAGAGGTCAGTGTGCAGGGAAATGTCTGGACCAGTGGAGGGTGGTGCTGCCATCATCAGATGATCCCATCCAATGGCTGGCCTAAACCTGTGCATCATGAAAGCCTGCTCTGTACAGGTGTGTGCATAAGTAATACATATTATAATAGATGATACGAACATGATGGGAACAGTCACAGAGGTGGCCAATTTTTTCAACTATTCACCAAAACAACAAGGTGTCCTGGATGGTAAAATAGCAGAGTTATGCCCACAATCTAAAGTAAAGATGATAAAAAGATTTAAGCAGAACAAGGTATGATCTATACATTTACAAACAATTTTCTTGATATTTTTCATCAAATTAGGTGGATTGAAAGGCTGGATGCACTAGACACTATTTTCACTCTTCTGAAACCTGTGGTGGATACACTTGAAGCAATAGGGTGATAAAAACTTCAACAGCGAGAGCATCACTAAAGCAAATGGTTTATACCATTCTTTACATCATAGCAACATCATCATAGCACTTCTTGTTTGCAAGCAAACCTTGGCATACACCAAGGCACTAACACTAAAGCTTCAAGGAAGACAAATAGCATACAATTCTGTCCTATTGGTGAAGGATACCATTGCAGAAGTGAGAAGTGAAGTCGATGAGCATCACAAGAAGTGGTCCGAGGCAGCAGAGGGTGTGGCTGAAAAGTTTGGTTTTAAAATTCAGCAACTCCGATCTTGAGCTTGCCAAATTAACTGCAGCAATGTATGTGCCAATAGTGCTAGTGAGTATTTGAAGCGATCCCTAACTATCCCTTTCTTGGATCATGTTTTGTCAGAATTATCGACCCGTTTTACTGAGGAAAAACAACCATCTCTACCGAAGTGGCATGTCATTATTCCATCACAAATGGGTAATATTCCTCAATGGAAGGATGAATTCCTGCAGAAATATATGACGATGATTTGCCATTTCCTGGCTCCATAGATGCAGAATTAGCTACACATGGAGCCTGCATTGGAGCAGACAGGATTACTTGCCATGTACCTCACAGGAAACATTAAAATTGATGGCAAGTGCTTGTTTCCATATTTGACAGAACTGTTGAAGATTATTTGCACTTTGCCAATTACATCATGCGAGTGTGAATGATCAGTGTCTGCACTCCGACGTCTGAAGACGTATATGCGTTCTTCGATGGCTCAAGACAGGCTCAATGGACTTGCACTACTCTATGTGCACTATTCAATGTAAATAGACTTGGATAATGTAATAGATAGTTTTGGTCAAAAATACCCTCGCCATTTAACTGTTTCTAATCCTTGATAGTAATTAACCTTGCTGTATTTAATGTCTTTGATAGTAATTAACCTTGCATTGATTTGTAAGTTAACTTTTTTCATATTTAAATGGTAGCAAGTTTACATAATTTGTACAACAAGGTTAGCTGTTACCACTTAATTTGCTAGCACTTGATTTGGAAGACTGTCAGTAAAATAGGCTCGATCCGCCTCTGCTTAGAGCAGTATTTTTAGCACTTCAACATGAGAGCATAAAGCAAGTTAAGGTGTACCTGAAACCTTGGCCCTGCGTTTCAGTAAGCATAGGAGCTTTAGTTAACTTGAAGGTTTCCAAAAACTGTAATTGTAATCATTGCACAGCAAGAAATGTTTACACAAATGATGTACCCAAAGTAACCAAATAGGCATCTGATTTTACACAAAAATTGGTTTGGTAAATAATGTATGTTATACAATTACTTATCATTAAATCTACTTTTGTAATACATTGAGCTAACTATTGGAAAGTAGAGTAGCACTCCCTATATTGCTTTGATCCCTATTTTAAAATGCCAGAAGAAAAAAAGAAGCAAACACATTAGCAGCTTCTTAGTATCATGAATGTTGATAGTGTGACAGTTTTCACACCACACCAGTATAGAGCAATGCCATCTAATCTGTATATGTACTATAAAGAGAGGAGGTCCATCATCAGTTATTCCCTGAATCAGTCGCTGTAAGCTAGTAGAATGTTACATTAGAGAGTATTTATTTTTGCTAGCTCTTAGTGGAAGGTTCAACTTAACGGATACAAGAAGATATTTCTCTAAAGCAATGGCTCAGACCGCCTACTGCAACCTCAAGGGACATCGTGAGAAAGATTTGAAATTGACTGTGCCAATCAGGAATACGTACAATTCCTAGGATATAACTATATATGTGCCTCTAGATACCTGCTCAGGATTAAATAGGCATGGCTGAACATAATTAGCTATATTCCTTAAAATAAAACAAACTTATTATCTTTACTAACTTGAGCAACATTCAATCATAGATAAATATTGGCAGAGAAAACAATAATAACAATTTTTCTTGTTTTCAATTTGTTAGTAAAAGTAATTTAGAACACAATTTACACTATGGTCGTAACATATTTATTATATAGTGAGCATCATGCAACTGATGCATATCATGGCGGCTTCATTACACTATATTTGGATATTTATGTTCTATTTGTTGAACATGTCCTTTGCGGCAAATTTGAACACTTTATTTTAGTTTGGTGAGGTTATTTGAGAGTCAGCTATAGAATGGATGGAAAAGGTAACTGAGGCTGGTATGAAAAACCCCTTGCATAAGGAACATGTTTCACATATGAGGCCTAAAGTAAAAGTAAGTCGTGATCTTCATCACTAGTTTAGTGGGTTACTGGTTCCTATCTTGACTGTCCAAGTGTGCAAAGTATGGAGTACCAGAGTTCAAATTGCTAAATTAATGTGTGACCTCATAATTGCACACATTGTGAACATATGCCAATGCAGCTATTGTGTGAACTAGCTACTCCAAGGAATACCAAATGCAGCAAGACACAACATGCTAGCTTAATCTATGAACCAGTCTTAGTCTCATTTTTCTTAGCATTTGTTTTCTTATTTAGCTTGTGTACAGCTTGTCCTTTGTGTGGGCATCATCTGTTCCCCATTTCTATACATTACACTGGTCATTATCACATCTCATGCCACATACCAGAACCATAGCAGCCTGCTTTCCTTGTTGACCAATGTCAGAGGAATATATATATGATTTGATGAACTTCACCTTCATATGTAATTCTCATTACAGTAAAAATATGTAGTAGCGTCTGTTTAGAGTGTGTAGTTATGAAACACAGCATAATTTATTGGCATAGAATCTTTGTCTTCACCTGAAAATGTCCTTCATTTATTGAATATTCTATTGATTTTATCATATATTGGTGTGGTATAGTATTATACTTTACAGACGTTTTAAGACAAATCATTTTTCACAAGAGTTAGCTTCTCAGTAGATAATTGACCATTTCGTTGCTCTTAAAGCTTGCAGCTGCTGATTTAGCACATACATGCATGAGGTGATCAATGCATTGAGAGTCATGTGAATATTGTATATAATACTGAAATTGTTGGTACAGTTTCTGCTATTGTGCAGCCTAATAAAGCTCAATGAGATCTGAGGTACTTGTTTGTTCAATTTAAAGAATGACGACTCAAATGAGCATTACTTGAGGTCACATTCATAGTACAGGAATTTTGTGTCAAAATATAATTGTAAGGCCAGTGACTGTTATAGCTGCTCCAACCTTTTGTGATGCTACATGGCTGGGGCAATTAATGTCTAACTTTGGTGATCTGTTGTATTTCATCCTCATAGAGCAGAAAGTACTCAGAGATTACCTAAGTCCTAGTTAGTTTAGTTTTCTCTTAAATTTTAGTCTTGAATATATTAAAGATGCAAGACGCACGTTTACTTCTTTCAGGAATTAGAGTTTGTTCATCTTAGTGAGAGATTAGCATATAGCTATCTAAAAATGTAATAAACATACAAGGCACTGCTAAAGATAAACCTGGTAATTCAGTTACCAATTTGATTGATGTTTTTGAATTGCAATAAATAACACTTTCTAACAATAACCACATAAAATCAATGTTATGAACAAGTAACTATCTTAATTTTGTCAGAGTAACCTGCTAGTACTTAAAATAACTGATTACCATTATATATTTCTCAGAGTAACCTTCTAGCATCTAATGGATGAATCATTACACTGTTGTTCAAAGACTAATCCTTCAAAATGAGTAAAATTAACTTAAAATAATAATTATACTCTTTTCATTAGTCCATTGGATAACTATTATTAATGTTATTATGCTAATATTAAATACATAAAAGTAGGTATATAGTATACATTATTCAAAGAGTTTCAACAACAATATTTTTGTGAAATGGAATACGACATACGTACCAGTTGCACCATTCATTTTATCTTGCTCAGCACAGGTTATATTTTTCTATGTCGTAATACAAGCTTTAAATCTGCACTCAACAAATACAGGGACAAGGCATATATAACACTTTCGTTTAGCTACCTGCCATTGCCTTCATCTTGCTAATCTACGATAGAAATAGTCAGATATATCAAATAAAAATTGACACAATTATCTTTTACAACGAACCCATTAATCATTTTAAAAAGTGGTCCTTATTAAAATCACACTTTTATACATTACTAAGTACTATGGAATGAAAAAATTGATATAAGTTCAATTTATCATAACAACATGTTGCTCTACAAGGTGGATGATGTTATTTCTTGCTGTGTCTTGAACATGAAGATCTTTTCCACCACATTTTTAATTCTTGAATGTTCACTGCATACAGCAGATTAACAAATGGACAAAAGATCATCAAAATTACTGCCAGAATATCTAATAATACAAAACCAATGCCATCATAATCAGAATAATTGCATTGATTGCTTGATTTTTGACTTCCCTGCTCACAGAATAAGAACTTTTCAAGATGCTTTATATAATCTGAAGCACTTCTAATTTGCAATGCTGTTGCTGTATTAGTCGTAACACCAAATAAAATATAGTAGCATAACATAAAACATAGCTTCTTCTCAGCTGTTCCAAATGTGAATTGAGGTCCTGCTCTTCCAACAGTTTTCTATAACAAACAAAAAATGTTATTCATAATAATTATTACCAAGACAATTTATGATTAGTAACCTGGTGCTTTCTTCTGACGTAAAGTTTGTGTACGGACCGGAATATGATGATGAGCAAGGTACACCCACATTCCACGATTAGGTTGTTTGTAAGGAGAGTGGAATAGAAATATGCATCTAAATTTCTTGAAGCACAGAATAGATGAGGAAATCTGATACACCCAAAACCAATTCCTTCTGATAAGAACAAGCTGTTTCTATATTGGGAAGTGGAATTTGCATTTTGTTTCTGAATATCCACTGCAGTATCAACCATTATAATCACGACAGGGACTAGTGGAAGTAAAATTCTAACAATGATGCATGTGATGTGAAGGTACTTGTTCTTGCCAGATCTTTCGAAACTTTGAGCATGGAATGGAAATATAACCTTCCAAAAGAGAGCAGCTATATGGAATAACCACCATAAACTAAGTTGAATGATGAAATACGTGATCATAATACCTACAGAATAAATGAAGGGCAAATAACAAAGCTAAGCAAAGACTCAAAACATCAGCACTCATATATATAGACATAATTGTTGAGGCACTCCATACTCCTCCTACTAGAAGAGAATAGATCTGGACCCCTGTGATTTTCAATAATTTTCGACAACAGCATTTGTTATATTGCCAGCAATCTTTTCCTCATTGCTAACAAATTCGTTGCTAAATTAAGTGTGATTATCGACTTCGAATTTTTTTTCTTCATGTATGAGTGTAATGTGTGTAGCTTGTGGTTAGTATAGCTGTAGTTTGTGGTCAAACTTATCAGCAGCCTGCAGGACAATCCTTGCACAAATCTGCCAGATCCTGTTGCTGCAAGATTAACCCTGCACACTTGGACGCATTTGTAGTTGTGCATGATTCTGCAAGAACATTATGTGTGTTGCTGTGTCTATAAAAAGGCTGTTATCTACCAGCTACCATCTGATCTGTTCTTTGCATATTCTTAGTTAGCTCTTAGTGCTCTGAGTGTAGCAGAGTCTGTTTAACTAGGGAGTTTGGAAGTGAGATGCAGCAATCCTTGGCTGCATTTTAATAGCTGAATGCTAAATGGGTTCCTTTTGTACAAAGTTTAACTACTCATGTAAAAAGCTTGCTAGTGAACACTACCATACATTTAACTAGCAATCACATACATGGAGCCTAATTTTTTTCAAGACCTTCAAGGACAAAAGCAAGCCCACCTTTAACAAATTAATGCTATGCCGGTATAATAATTATGCACGATTTTTTAACTAGATGAGTAACAATCTAATTTAGCTAGTGGTTTACTAGCTAAATTATCTATATACTATACTAGTATACTCTAGTATAGTATATATTATAGTATATATTATATTATATATTATATTATCTAGTATACTATACTAGAGAGCATCTTTTTTGCTCTGTCTTGGGCCAAAGTACTAGAGAGCATCTCACCTACATTGGTGTAGTTGTTGGCACTGTAATTAGCTTCTCAACTGCTATCTTGTGGCATTGACTTTTCTCATGCTGTGGATACCTAGTGTAGCATCTTTCCAGTTCGTAAATCCCTGAGATAACTACAATATAAAGCATTCTAAATAAGTGAATAGTACTTATTAGTGGTTTACTTAATGGGATGTAGTTTCCTTAGTGTTCATTACTGGAATCAAAAGTAGCACAACCTATAACCATTTTTAGCTGTCCGATAATCAAAATGTTGAATCCTACTGGAATAGAGTAAGTTATACCGCAAGATATAGTATATAGATAATTTGATCAATAATGCAGGCGAAGATAAAGTTTAAAAGGATGAAGGGGGTTCATCGTCAACTTCCTCCATACCTTGATGAATTGATGTTGAAGGAGAGGAATGCCCGCACAACTGCTGAGGCTTTTGGCAGCATCCTACATGCAATCAAAACACAGTACCCAGTATAAGTTTGCCCTCTGATGTTTTGTTTTGTTTTCTTGTTGTTTTGGGTCTCAAAGTCGATGCTGCATTTGTTGTTTTATGAAGTTGTGTTAATATGAAGTTGTGTTAATTTTTTGTTGTGTATTGCTGCTAATGAATATTGTTCTGTCCGGGGTATTTGTTACTTACTTCAAGTATTCTTTCTTGATGCCTTCTTAACGCTCCATCAAAATCAAAGGACTCGCTCTACATGGTGTGCGCATTAAGATAAGCAGGAAAAAGTGTTTTTTAAAATATATACCGTGAAAACAATTGACGCGCATTGATTTTTCGACTTCCGGAGTCTTACACTTTACATGATCTCAATTACCTTGGAGTCCTCTTCACTCATGAGCTCATCAGTTGAAACAGATTTCCATCCCCCACAATAATGTCATGACCACATATCCCACGTCCTGCCTTGCCAAAAACTTTAGACTGCTCAGAACCTTTAGAAGCAGGCATAGTCAATTGGGTAAGGGTCTCAATCACGCATGGGCAGCATGTTGGCCACACCCATTTACAATCTTTAAAAAGTGGTCTCGGACCATTGCCGCCGCCACTGCTCCCCAAAGTGGTAATTGACAGTCCTGTCTGTTAAAGAAAGTGGTTGGAGATATTCTAAATCATTCTCCAGCTCTCCTGTACAGAATGTGACTCAAAACATGTTATTATCATAAATATGCAGTCTGTGTGTGTGCATGTTTGTGTGTGTATGTCTGTTGGTGAATGTGTGCATGTGTGTGTGTGTGTTTGTGTTTGTATGAGCTTGTATGCATGAATGTGTGTAGTATGTCCATGACTGTGCAGTGTGTGTGTGTGTGTGTGTTGTGCAGAGTGTGAGTGTGTGTTGTGCAATGTGTGTGTTGTGTATGGGCAGGGGTGGATCCAGGAATTTTAGATTGGGGGGTTGATGAACTACTCACGGCCATAGCCACTGGGGTTTCCATGTTGCCCGGAAATCCTTTCTTTCCTGAATCATGATCAGATCATTAATCATTTTGCAAGAAAGCACCGTCCTGCATTTCTCTTGGCAATTATATAACAAGACATATCATCACCAACATTATTATAACAAGAAATGTAAAATTGAACATGGTATCCTTTAAAAAGAATTGTGAGTAATAGTGCAAGTGCTCAGGAAACCCCCTTACTTATTCCGGGCTATGGTCCTGGCTGCCTGCCTACTAACAACCTTAGGAAGATGCTGGGCTGGATCCAGGAATTTAAAAAAGGTACAGGGGGGGTGCGGAGGTGGAGAACTAGCCCATGCACACTGTACTGTGTAATGAATAAGAATATTTATCAGCTTAAAAGAACAGCAACTAAAGATAAACAGGAAACTATTTTCAGTCAATAAATAGTGAAGCTTGAAAGAGTCTTCTCGGGTGACACTGCACAAAAGCATGGCATTATCATCAACTGATACTCTCACTCCATAGTTCATGGCAAGATCAGAAAAGTGTTGTTCAGTCAAAGTCGACCTTGTATATGTCTTTATCCTCCTGAGTAAACTAAATGATTGTTCTGCTTCAGCACTGGTGATAGGCAGAGTGCAAGCAATGACTAGTAAGCAATGAATGTTTGGGAAAGTATCAGAGTCACAAGAGCTAAGAGCTAGGAGAAGATTGTTGGGGATGGTAGCCTCATCTTTGTCTCGCTTATGCTCCCACAATGATTGCCATCTTCTTAGTTCACTTTTGAGAGACAAGGAACATGGAAGATCTTGTTCCCAGTACAGAAGGTCATCTATATGTTGTGATAGTTGAATACTCGGATTGCAGTTGAGCACTGAAGGCACAAGGCACAAAAGCATATGACTTTGTTTTCCCTCACCTTGAAATCTTTCCTCCAACTGGTTAATGAATGAATCCAGCACTGGTATAGCAAGGACTCTTTTGTAATGCTCTTTTGCTGATTGACTTGGAGTGTTGCTTCGATTGCGTTGAATGCTTGTCTTTCTTGGAACACTCTCACTCACACCAATTGACTCAGCCAGTTCAAGTACCTCACAATACTACAAGCTAAAAACTGTGTCAACAGTCTTTCTGAGGGTTTTCAAGCATTCAATCACTTCAGTAACTTTGTTATAGGCATCATATATATCTTGATCCTGCTTCTGAAGTTTTGAAGCAAGTATTTTTACTCCATCAAGAACATTCTTGGTGATTATAAAAACAGCAAGAATTTGAAAAGAAGAGAGAGCAGCTTTCAGACCTTGTGCTTTCACTCTTGTCTCAGTATCCCAATTCCAGCTCCCATCAGATGAGCCTAAATTTGGGTAATCAGTAGGACACAAAATGGCATCTAAGAAAGTGATAAGTGGCTCATACATTTCAAGAAACATTTCAAAGCAAGTATGCCATCTTGTCTTACATATTCCTGGAAGCTTTCTTGCTTTTAAAGAAGGCAAGAATTCATTGACTATAAGTTCAAAAAGGTTTTGTCTCTTAGGGCTGTGAGCTAAAAAGAGGTGTGCATCATTTATAACTAAAATACTTCCTGAACAAGACATGCTCTGGCAATTGAAAGATTAAGGTAGTGTGAGTAGCAGTATGTGTACAGAGCTAGTGGGCTGACCTCCTTGACTTTAGATTGAACTCCTGCAATGCTGGATGATATCACAGATGCTCCATCATAAGCTTGCCCTCTAATTCTACAGGGATCTAAAGAAACTGAAGGACTAGAAACTGTTTCAAGAATCTTTCTTGAAATGGATGAAGCATTGGCTCGGTCCAAGTAGATAAAGCTAATCAGGCACTCCTTGATATGAGGATCAGTGGGGGAGGACAGATCAACATACCTGAAGCACACAGAAAGAATCTCTTGATTAGAATGAGGATCTGTGGCTTCATCAGCAATGATGGTGAAAGGCCATTTTTTTTCTCGGAGCTGTTCAGTTTTATATGCTCTCTAATTTTAGATGCATATATGTGAATAACCTCATTTTGAATGGTCTTGCTGGTATACTTCGCGTTCCTTTTAGCTGAGAGAAGGTGTTTGTGTAGGAGCTTATCTGTCTTAGCCACTGTCTTAGCCAAAAGCTGAAGTGTGGCTACAAAATTGCCCCTATTGAGATCTTCATCTGAGAAATCCACTCTGTAGTCAGAGTGGCCTCTGAATGGTAGTTGCTTTGCCAAAAACTCTAAAGCCAAAACTATCTGCTGGAGAACATGCCTGTTCTCTTCAGCTTGTTGGTTGCTCTGTTTCAGTAGCCTTGTATCTATACTTTCATCTGGTTGGTTAAAATTTCTGAGAAAAAGGTCTACCCTCTCAGCTGCATGGCAATGCATTTGAGTCTGATCATGGCATACAAGTACACCATCCTTGCCAAGTGCTTTTGAGTATGGTTTCTGGTATGGGGACAAAACTAACAAACCAGAACGATTGCCAACTCCAGAAACACTGCCTCTACCTGGCTGCTCTGGAAAAACTATACAATATCTGCAAAGACCACCTGCAAGAACAGTGCTGTATGAAAGCCAAGGAACCATCCAAGCTGGAAGGATACACTCCAGGTTTTTCCTACTTTGGTAACCTGATGTGAATGAAGATGATCAGAAGAAGAAGGTTTGGAATGATGAGAAAGATATTGCTTCTTACGATCATCTGGGATATTATTTGCTAATGACCTAAGCTTATCCCAGTTACCTTGAGCGGCTTCAACTATTGTCCCTAAGTCCACCTGTCCACTAATTGACGGTGATGCAGTCATCGTATCAATTGTTGCTGAGCATAACTGAGAAACAGTAGTTGGCATTGACAAGGAAGAGCTCAATGTAGTGGGTGTGACTGTCATTGATGGTGATTGGACAAATAAATCTATATCAGTTGATGCACTAGAGTTACCATCATCAGCAGTCGTTGACACAGGGATATGGGACCCAGTCTCGATTCTACATTAATTAGAAGGCTATTATAAATTGAGCATTCAACTCTTAACCCTTATTGTTCATATACTAGCTGTATATTGTATCTTACCTTTAAAAAAAAAAGTTGTCAGCTGGGTGCAATCCCTGGGTGATGCGCCTCTTTCTACTTCCAGACATGGCAATATTGATGGCAGATTTGTAAAATGCTATAATATATGCACAGCCACATTCCAGGAGTGTGGGTTTACTAGAATTTCATTCATATTTAATAGTTTGTAGTTTAACCAAAGTGTTTATATCTAACAAAGTGTCTATATCTCTATATCTAACAAGTGTCTATATCTAACAAGTGTCTATATCTAACAAGTGTCTATATCTAACAAAGTGTCTATACTAACAAAGAAACTGGAGGTGGAGCTAGTGTTTAGAACGTTATGGGGGGGTTGCAACCCCAGAAACCCCCCCCCCTGGATCCACCCCTGATGGGGTGGTGTATTTAGTGCTTGTTTGTGAACGTTGAGTATAGTTAAGTGTGTCTGTTCCATGTGGCATGACTCTGTGTGGTTGGTTTGTCTGCAGTTTCCAGTTATGTCTAACTGTGTGTTATAAGTATGTGTGTCTGTGATGTATGTATGCTTATGTTTGATCACATGACTCATTGTGGTGTGATATCCTCATGTGTGTCTACCAGTGAATGCGTGGGAGGATATTTTATGATTATATGCAACACATATCTAAAACAAGAGCCATTGCAGAGGAATTCTAGTCCATCAGCAAATCCATGGGAGGGGATAGTGAACTCATTATCGCCTAGTTAATTATGTTTATGGTATAATGTGTTTCACATATTGCACATGAGCAAGTTAGAAAGCAAGAGAATGATTTCCAGATAGTATCTGCCATTTTTCAGGACTGACATTAGTGGTACAGTGGGGAGGTCATGTGACAAGAAGAGGGTGTGGTAGACTAGGAAAAGTAGGTGGCTATCTTGCTTTATTTCAGAGAAGATGAAATGGACGTGCTTTGTGTACACCTCTTTCAAACCATCTGCTCTAAGCTTAGGCCATAATATTTGTTTCTTGATTATTTAAACATGAAAGTTCATAAAGGTGGAACATATTAAATCTGCTCATTCAGACAATATAAGCAGAACAAATAACTCCAGCTCAGTTCAGCTGTTTGTTTGAGGAACCCTGGTTGACTGTTTTCCAACTCCTGAAAGTTGTAGCAGAACAGATTTGTGGAGTGTTCAATAGATTTCTTACGGAGCAAAATATGTTTAACAGAATAGACCCATGGAGGTACATCCACTGAGTTGATCCTGCAGAGGTGCACATGCGGAGGTGCACCCGCCTAGGTGAAAATGCTAAAACTGAGGTAACCATGTTATTTCAACCAGATATACTTCACCATGGTACTGGCTAACAGGCAATAAATAACGAATTAAACTCTCTTTTATGAATGTGGTAGCTAAATGTGTTAGAATCAGTCTTGGCATGAATTATCATCATTGGTATCTCATGAATTTTTAAGTTGCTATCCATCTATCTGAAAGTTATGCACAGTTGTTCTTTGTTGCTGACATCTGCAGCTTCATCAGCAACCAGAGCAAACATTCCCACTTCTTCAACACAAATCCCTATTAAGAAAAATAATTCATTAATTATCTCATGTGAAAGGTACCAATTAATTAATGCTTTAAGTTCAGCAAGATCAGAGGAATGAAATAGAAGCAGCTGCATTAAATTTCCCTCCACCTCATCATGACCTCGAAAAGCTTGCCCCTGCCTTAGAAGATATTATAGAGATGACAGGATCACTCATTTGACAAATTTTTTGATCCTTCTTACTCCTCTCTTAAGATGAGTACTCACAGAAGGATGATCAAGCAATAAAAAAAATTAAACTACTTCATTATGAGCATTACTGCTCATATGCCATCTTCCAATTTTTTAATCCAACATCGGGATCAACATTTTTATCCATCAACAATCCTCTTTTCTTGCCATAATGACAATAACCACAAAAAGCTTTATACAAGTGCTACACAAAACTAACCAGGTAAGTAATGTACCAATCAGTGCAGAACTGTGGAAATCTTAGGAATTCTTTTTTTCTTAATAGAAACGGGGTCTTTAGCTTGATACAAATCTAATTATTTTGGCATCAGAAAGACTCAGATTAGTCTGATACAAAGGATTATTTGAACAACCTCTCTCAGACACTTCTGCAGATTCCACTTCTAATGAAGGTCGAGAGATTGACTCTGTTTGATGAGAACTAATATATCTAGCATTTAAGAGAAGTAAGGGCAGAGTAGTAGTGTATCTACAGTGTACAGTGCATACGTGTCAGGCTCTGTTCTCACTCTCTTTGTTTATGGAACAAAACTCAATGACCCATCTCTCAGAAATTATTTTTAACTAAACACTGCAATAAGCCTATGGGCACTCCATGTGATTATATCACATGGGTTTTCAGTAATATCAGGAATGATGATTTGTGACATTAAAAATTAAAAAAATTTTACATGTAACTGTAGTATCTGTAGATTCATATTATGTGCGAATCTGGGGAGGGGGGTTAAAAGTATGTACAAAATATCTGAGGGGTGGTGGTACCCCACTCCTGGTTCCTTCGTCTATGCTTTGGTATGTTCATAAAATGATACACCTACTCACTCACATTATGTATTAATTTAAACCCCCAAAAGCTATATCTTTTGGAACAAAATTATATCCACAATTTGTATGGAAAAAGTATGGTCTTAGAAAGCACTACTTTTTAAAGATGTTTGGCTTTTGGTTCTTTCCCTTGACAAAATTGAACCAATTTCTGTTCACCATCCGTACTAAGTCAGAAATTCCCTAAAGTTCATAGCATTATTGTTGCTAAACATTTCGATCAGGTGTTTATGACATTTCACTGAAGACAAAAATTAATATTTTATTTTATCAAAATAGAAAATAGTCATGTTAATCTATTGTTGTTCTCAGTGAACTCTCATTTGATATCAATGATTTTTGTTGATAATCAATTTAATTGGAATTTTGGCTAGATGCTTTAGCCTTCATCAAGAATAATGAGATGCTAAGCCACATGTGAGATTGATATACGCCAATAGCTCAGCTAGCTATCCTTCATGTGATATGACTACGATAGCTTTTCTGTATTTTGTGATTCAAGTGGGTTATTAGTCCACTAGTAATAGTTGAATGTAAATTTAAAAAAAATCTATTCATTTCTTTATCTTTAGTCAGTTTTCTACTTGTTTTGTTTATATTTCTGCTTTTACCCACTTTCAATGCTGTCACATAATTATGGTATAACATCACGTGGGCCAGGCCTTCCCTGCATCACGTTGAAATTAGCACCAAATGGCTTGTGTACTAGCATTTTCATCATAGTGGCTAATCAGATTCTTTAATCTCCGAGAACCAATTGCATGAATAAATAAAAAGGCAGATTTTCATATCAGCATACTCCCATAATGGTACTTGATAGAAGCTCGCACAGCTTCACATGGGACAGAAGGTCCCTTGGGGAGGGAGCGGGAAGAACGAAGAGTAGCCAGTACTAATAGATCTAGTTCTGTCTTCTCTAAATCCAGGCTATCTTGCCTAGCATGCAGGAATTTCTCTCTGCCAGCATGGGTCCAACAAGGACCCTTGTTAGGTCCCAAGGCACAACAGGGACTTCCATCGAAGTACTCACGCACTATAACTTCTTCTTCTTGGTCTTCCACACCTCTATCCAGGTAGATAGAAGCACTAGTACCATCAGCAATGTCATTACCATCTCCTTGCTCATTCTGATGGCTAATAAACTCTTCATTCATGGAGTGGATTTCAGAGTTCATCTCATCTGATAATCCAGGAATAGATTCCAAATCCAAACCTGCGTAACTTTTGACAAGAAGGTCCTAGAACAGCAGTTCATATATCTAAATGAAGGTCACTCTGTGCTGAGTACAATGATGTAATATTTAATGATGTAAGGGAAAAACTAAAAGCGGTTGCTATGGTATTCAAAAATGGGCTTAGAAATGATGTCATGTAACTTTACTATGCGTTTCACCACGATTTGTAGTAATGCGGGTTAGGGCCTTTTTGCTTGCCAGGTCGCATATTCACAGTGCATAATAAAATGGATTAAAATTATTATTGACTTTACCTGACATATTTGTAGTGTCTGTTCCATTTGTAGAGAGACTGTCATTCAATGTTGGACAGGACAATGACTCAGTAGGTAATGCTGCACAGTTTGGAAGGCCAATGTCAAGTGTTTCCACAAACATCCATTGCCGTTTGCATGTTGTATCTCTGATCTCTTCACACTGACTTGTGGTCGGTTGGATGGAGAGACCTGACCCACTACACAACCCAAACAGATGCTGACACAACAAGGGAATAGCTTTACGTAAGCATTCTGCACTTGCTCCAAGTGTTGTCAATCCATTAATCAGTTGTGTGACCTTTATCTCATTATTGTTCATCACTAAGGGATAACCCTTTGGATCAGGTGAACAGTTGGAGGATCTCAGTGTGTTGGCAAACTCTATTAAGCAGATACCACTGGTCATGGCATACTGGAGTGGTGCTGAGCACTGAGTGTAATCAACAGTAGCATTAGTACTGCCACTGGTATTAGATGTTATCTATATAAATAGGATTAAATTTATTTAAATTTTTTTTGTAACATAAGGTAACACTATAAGATATATTGACAGGTCAATGTTGACTTCTGTTTGTTTGTGTCTGCCAAGTACTTTACCTAATTGGTAGGCAGGGCTAAGTATATATATAAGTATGAGGAACAAGTCATTAAATTTGAAGGTTCAAGATCAAAGGTCATGGCAAGTGTTGCTTGCTAGATCTTTGCTGAACTAGGTAGGCACATTAGATAGCTATGTACCAAGCAACAATTGAAAAGTCAAAGGTCAATTACTTCCTAGTGTTAACAAGAGTTCAAAATTAATGTCAAAACGACAACAAAATGATACAACACAACTTTGATTTTCTAATGTAGCACATTTCATTTAAACCAGGTGTTTGTCCCTGATGAGATGTCTTGTTTAGCTACCAGACTTTTAGATATGTAAAATGGAGTGAGGATAAGCCTTTGCCCGGTTCATTGTTGCCAGGTTTCCATGGTAGTGGTTGAATTCCTGATGCCACAACTGGTTGTGGTGTGCTGATATGTGTTTGAGAATAATGACAAATTTAATACTGAAAACCTGACCAAATTACAATAATCGTTCTAGGATAGCTACCAGTCATAACCTTAGAAAATAGCAAGAACTCAGTTGACTAAAGTTGACTAAAGAACCTTACCTCTGATATTGGTAGATGATAAAGTATTATTGGCACAGATACCAAACACCACACTCCAATGATAAGCAGGAAAACCAGAGCTAGACCTGCATACAGCCAGATTTTTGTTTTGTCAATTGCCGAGTTTGGAACTACCGAAGAACTTTTCTCCGCTTGATTGTCAGATTCCCTCATAATCATCAGAACAGGACGAAGGAAAATAAAATAAATGAGCAACAATAACAGCACCAAATTCTCTACAAAAACTCAGCTCTGTATTGCAACAGCAGATATCTTAGAAGAGCTAGATTCACTGCAACGAGGGCTAAAACTGGACTTGCCCTCCCACCGGCATAAGCAACTTGATATGGTGCAAAACACATATTGAGTTACGTTTTTACTGGTCACTCGTGGTTGCGGATGTCTCAAATAAGGACGGCCACTCCATTAAGTCTAGGCCGTCCCGTGGAACTTCAAGTTAAAAAGTCCAAGGCTCATTTCTTAGGCTAGGCTCCCTGATTGCTTTTGTAGAAGAACAAAATTCTCTTTATGAACACTGACTGCTCAATACTTCGCTAGTAGGGAAATGCAGCTGCTGTTAATACACCAAGTGGCAAGCTAGATTGTGGGATGATATTTTTAAACTTGGGAACCTTTTCCAGGAAAAGCATAACATGCTTAGTCAGCTCAACTTCAATGCTCCTAGTTCACAGTATGGGCATGTGCCCATTGTACACAAGTGTGTTCATGATGTTGACTGTTCTTTGAGTGTCCTGATATATAATTAGTGCTAAATCTAGAAACATACTAGTGCTTGCAATTCCTTGGATAGTTTGGATAAAATTCTAATGAATTGACATTTTTATGAATTTATGTATGGGGGAAAGTAAAACTGGACGTATAGCAATACAGCTATACTGCTGAATTATGAAACACAGTCATTGTTAGAACAAGTTTGTAAACGAGGCGGCACTGCCTCGGGATAGCGTGTGCCATAGTCCACAAGGGTCAATAGGTTTTTGAATCCACTCTTGGTTCTTGGAAGAGGTACCACGATGTCTATGGCCACCCTTTCAAATTGCTAAGAAATCACCGGCAAGGGATATAATGGCGCTTTGGCTGACGACTTCCTGGCTGCTTTCTGGCAAACAGGATAACTTCTGCATGCTTCTGCCACTGCCTTGTGCACCCCAGGCCAAAACAAACGTCGGAGTAGCGGGGCCGTCGTCCTTTTTCTCCCGAGATGGCCTGCCATTGGCACAGAGTGTGCCATGGTTAGGCTTGATTCCGCCACCAGCTGTTCGATCTCATTTCCCAATGGGTCGCAGCTCCAGTGGTAGAGCCACTTTCCTTGGTAATGGTATGGGGAACCATTCTGTCTGCCATCTGGCTGGCTTTCTCCAATGACTTATCTCGAGCCTATTCCCTCGCGAAATCTGCTCCTTGCAATGCTTCTGCAGGTTGTTGGATGTCAACTGTCAATAAGTTAGCCCGACTGTGAGCTGTTTCCCTCCTGGACATCCGAGGTTTGACTTTGGAAATGCCAAACATGTCTTCTGGCCAATGGCAGTCGGTTAGCAAATCCCAGGGCACATCCTCCTGCACATCCAGATTCATCTCCATCAGGTGTACTTCAGATGCCTCTGTAGCATGTTCTTCCATCTTGAGTCGCTCTTCCTCGCTCTTCACTTGCTGTCGGGTAACAGCTGCATTAGCATGTAGTGATAGTGGCTGGAACAGGTTGGCTACAGCATGGAAAGCTGTCCGGAGGAGTTGAATATGGATTACCAGTAGCGAGTCATCAGGTAGGTCTTGGCATGCTGCTGTGTGGCACACATACGTCTGTCTGTTCAATTCGACAGTGATGTGTGCTTGTGGCAGGCTGTCGATCTGACCATTAGCAATCGAAATATTCGTCATTTTGCCTGTCCACTGGTTATTCTGCATAAATCTGGCAATCCAGTGTAATGTTGGCTCCCGAATCCAAGCATAGTCTGTCACATGTGGTGTTGTTAAGCTTGCCTGAGACATGCATACTCCCCTGCCATTCTTCTAGGGTGGTCCCATCATCCATTGCCGAATCACTGAAAATCTTAGTGGGACCGGCATCATCATGTCCTCCTATATAACTATTTACACAGAGTGGTGCATGCTCTGGAATAAGGTCAGCTGCTGAAGCTATGAAGACCTTCTTGGGGCATGTAGCTCCAATATGCCCCCAGTTGTGGCAGTTGAAGCAAAGCTGGCCCTTTTGGTCATCAAAGTATTTGGATAAATCACGTTTGCCTTCCCTTCCTTTCTGAGCTGTCTAAATGGACCTAGTGTGGATGCCATGGTGGTGTTCTGTGCAGGACTTTTCCAGTCATGGGTGGGATCGTTTCTGGTATAAGTAGTCTTGTCCCAGACTAGCTTGTCTGGTTTACTAGTCTTTGCTTTTACTAGTACCGAGTTGTCTTGGTTTCTGTCCCGCAAGTATTCATCGCCCAAGGTACCTGCCTCACTCAACGTGGTGGGTTTCTGCACCCGAATCCAACATCCCATGTGGTTGGGGAGGGTCCATAAAAAGTTTTCTTTGGTGAATGTGCCTACTACATCCTTTTTGGAGGTGCAGTCGGCTACCGCTTTCTCGCTAAGATCTGGTATCCAGCAGGTCAACTGAATGAGGGACTCACCTGACTTCACCGTGGATTCCCAGAATTTTTTCATTTGGACAGACTGTGTGGTACCCATCCTTTCCAGAATGGATTTCTTTGCCTACTCATAGGTGAGCTCATCTGGAGGCAGTGTCAGGCATGCTGTCAGGGCATCCTCCATAAGGATAGGTCTCAGGTGGAGCAGCCAGTCCAGTCCCCGTCCCGGATGTCAAAGGTGGCCATGTGGCTCACAAATCAGGAAAACTCGTCATCCAGTGCATCTCCATTGCTCATGCGGGTGGTTGTAGTTGAGGTATTGCCTGGGTGACATTCACCGTGTCTGTCAACTGTTGAAATTATCTCAGTCGCTGTAGTTCTTGACGGGCCTTCTCATCATTTTCCAGTTCACACTTCTTGAGATCTGCTGCCCTCTGCACCTCTCTCTGATGGTCTTCCATTTCTTTTTCCCGCTGCTGTTGCTGTCGTGCTGCCTCTGCATCTCGTTGATGCTGTAGTTCTTTCTCCACTTGACTTTGGTGATCTAGCTCAGCCTGAGCTACCATAACCTGACTGTCTTCCTCCTCCTGGCCAACACAATCTGCTGTTGCTGCACCAATAAGTGCAGCAGCTCGGCAGTTAGGTTCAGCTCTGCTGTTGCTGATTGCTTAGTTTCACTCCCCCTATGGGGATTGTAGTTTGCAGTCCCACTGTTGGGAGAATTGATTTCTGTTTCATTTTCTTGGCCACTTCTGCTTCATGTCGACAAAGACATCTCAATCGTCAGGTAGTATGTCGAGTCAGATTACTTTATTACAAGTTCACTGGTCACAATCAACAATGAGAATCCAAATTTGCCACAGTTTTGTACCATAATTTACACTTTTAGTATTAGTGCAGCAGCTCCGCAGTGAGGTTCAGCTCTGCTCTTCTGTTTGCTTAGTTTCACTCCCCCTATGGGGATTGTAGAGTCTGCAGTCCCACTGTTGGGAGAAGTGATTTCTGATTCACCACTTCTGCTTCATGTCGATATAGACATCTCAATCGTCTCTTCGACGTCTCCAAACAATAAAATACAACGAAATCAATCAACCCAACACTCACTATGGTTAGCAACTCTACCACTGCTCAACTGGGTTCAAAACTATTATGCTGCCACCAAATGTTAGAGTATGCACTGCCCCTAAGAGTCTAGCTAAAGCTTTACATTCTTAGTGTTTTAGGCAACCAGTTATAACAACTTTATTCACTTCGACAAGAGACCGAATAATTTGTCCAGAGGGAGGCTGCCCTTAACTAGGCTGGCTTCCCCCACAAGGACATAACCATATAAGGTAAAATGCATGCATTTGGTTGATTAAGACTATCCAATGGAATACAAGTAGCAGTGCCAGGTCTGTGTGTTTGTTTATGCCGGGGGGGGGAGTAGGAGCCGGACCAAAGTTTCAATACCAACCTCCAGTTATCAAGCAACTTTGTAATCTTTACTGAGAGCACTCTCAGACTCTTCTCCAACCAGCTCTCTTCAGTTGTCTTTTTTCTAAATTCAAATGAAGCCCACCAAACGACGCCCCTAGATGCCATGATTGGCAGTGCTGAATCAGCTTATAGTCCTGGACTCCTTGTCCAAATTGTGAAAAATGCAAAAAAATCTCAGGACTGTCCTGGACCATTGATGGTTGGCTATATTTTAGATTTGCCTCGCTACTATAGTAGCTGTGATGCAGTACAGATAAACCTAAGCTAGCTATAATGCTCTGCTCAGTTTTAAATAGATATATACTTCTCATCTTTGCCATTTTCAAATTTATGCTTTGGAAACTTGTAGAGCCTATTAGGCTGGAATTGGTCAGGAATTTTACTGTTTCGAGTCACTCGTGGCCATGATCCGCTCGCTATAATACTAAAATAGCACGAGAGACCTAAGAGTCTAGCTAAGGCTTTACATTCTTAGTGTTTTAGGCAACCAGTTATACAACTTTATTCACTTCGACAAGAGACCGAATAATTTGACCAGAGGGAGGCTGCCCTTAACTAGGCTGGCTTCCCCCCACAAGGACATGACCATATAAGGTAAAATGCATGCATTGTTCATGTGGTCACTGACACTGTATTCTGTTACTGTAGCATTAAAATTCACAGTGCTAGATAAATCATGAGGCTCAACCACCAGCAGTAAAGGCAAAATAGAGTTTGCATTATCAGGACAATGTATTTATGATCCATTTCAAAGTAAATAACAAGTTTAACTTATTTTAACTGAGCTGTACACTAGAGCCATGTTTGCCACAAGGCCTTAATCCAATCATCCAACTTGGTTTAGTCTAATCCGAGTTACATACTAATACAATAATCAATACCAGATAACCTATAAAAATAGGTGGAGTACAATCCTTTAGTGATCTTGAGTAAATAGCTATAGTCCAAGATGAATGAAGTGCATAGGAAAGAACCACTAATGTACATATTGGCCAGGGAATGGAACAAAACCACCATCAGTTGCCCAGGTATTTGACCAAGCCAGGTTGGCATGGATGCCAAGAGTCCCGAAATGATCCATTTTTATAACGTTTTTCGGAATCGAAAAGCTCCAAAGCGTTTTGAGGAGAATCTCATCAGTACATGATTATTATCGTTGCTTTTACTTTGAAGCAATAGACTTGGCCATGTCAGCAATTCAAGATCGCTTTGATCAGCCAGAATATGCTGTTTACCAAAATCTTGAAGAATTGCTTGTAAAAGCTGTACTGCTGAGTTAAGTGAAGTTGTTTCCTTTTATGGAGATGACTTCAATAAGAGTCAAGCTTTTAGTTTAAGTTTTAGCTCACGTGAGTCAGATGGAACTGTAACACTGAAAGATATCTTGACTTTTCTTCGCAATCTTTCTGATAGTCAATGTGCATTTTTTAAGCAGGTGTGCTGGGTTGTCCGTCTAATGCTAGTCATGCCTGCTACGAATACTGCAAGTGAAAGATCTTTTTCCTGCATGAAAAGAATAAAAATATACTTATATACGAACAGTGGGGTTCAATTAATTCAAAGTTGAATTAGTTAGACTGTCATTTGGGTATATTTAATTCAACTGGTTTAGTTAGTTTGTCACAGTTATTTTATTTATTTATACTGGTTTTTGAGGTCCATTAATTCAAAGTTGAATTAAAATTGAATTAAGGGGGCATAGACCATATTTGTGGTCACCAATTTAATGCTTCATCCATTTTGAATGGTTTTGATCTCAAAATGTAGCTCATTCTCTATGCTTTCCAATGATATTTATAGCCGATAGGCAAAGCAGTGTTGCCATCAACATCTGGCTGACAGTCTGACACAGTACAGAGGTGTTTTTTTAAAAAATCTTCAGCCTTCATCAAGACTTGCCATTTATGTTGCTGTCAGTCAGTTGCTGTCAGTAAGTTTCTAATAAAACTCCCCCCCCCCCTTTTTCATTCAGCAAGAAAAGTGAGCCCACAGAATGGACCGTATCTCATGGAAAATTGGCTGGATTGTAAAAGTGATCATTCATTTTGAAGAGCAAAGAGAGAGCATTAAAAATTATATACTATAGACAAAAATTGAGTGAGCAAAACTGTGAATAATGTTGGGAATACACATTTCTTTGAATAACGAGAAAATAATGTTCAAAATACAACACTCCAGGGGGCAGGGGTAGATCCAGGGTAGTTGTAAACCCCTCATTTTGCTCTTGATCATGACTATCATTCTTGCACCCTTTCAGCAGCAACACACAGACTCACCAGAAATACAGTGACTGAGCAGGGTTGACACAGGAGCAGGCAGGCCTGTGATAGCCAGCGCTAGGGAAGGACCAGCTGCAGACGCCATGTGAAGGTAAAGGGTGGAGCATAAATGGTAATGCCATTAATACTATAGTTCACTTCCAGCATCATTTGAGTCTTCAGCTTCTAGATATCTCTTATTCTCCCACAATTCTAACCCAGAAGAACCTTCGTAACTCTTCATGACTCCATACTTTTGTCTTTCCAGAGCTTTTGTTTGCATTCTTCTTGACATGGAATTTAATAGTATTAATAATGCTAACAAGTAAGTAGCAGTACCAATGTGGGTTTGTGTTAGTGTGTGTCAAACCAGTGGCCACAAAACCCGAACATAGAGTTTTCAAAGCCCTCAAATAGAGTTTTCAAAGCCCTCAAATAGAGTTTTCAAAGCCCACTTCCAAGGAGGTGGGAAAAAAGAACATGAAAATGAAATTCTAAAAAAAGCCAATCTTATGCTCTCTTTATTTAATTCAAAATTAGTTCATTTTAGTTGACTTGTCATGTCAATTTTTGTTGAATTGTTTAGTTAAACTGTCATTTCAAATTTATTTGAATTAATTAGTTAACTTGTCACATCAAATATAATTGAAACCCACTGCTTACGAAGTACTATGAACCAGGATAGACTTAATCATCTAATGACTACAAAGGAGCTTTGGATCGCCTTGATCTAGTCACAATTGCAAATGAATTTGTGAGGAACAATGAGCACAGACTCCGAGTGTTCGGGAACTTGTGAACTTATTTCAAACTAGGTTTATTCCAGGTATATATATTCTTTTCAATTACCATGATATTTCTTTTCAATAAGGTGCGTTTATCCCCCTCCCCCCCACACACTTTCACCTGACCAATCCCAAAATGCTTCCTACCCCTCTGTTATGCGTGCATCTAAGTGTGATCAACTTCAAGGTCAACAGTTTGTTCGTGAGCATTCTGCAGGTTAACACCTGCAGGCTACTCCTGTGTTTTTAGGGCTGTTATGGCGGTGGTCCCTAACAAGGTTCCTAACAATAGTGTAGACCACAAACATTTGTAGGATCCTTTATGTACTAATATAATGTAGACAATAAATATTTGTAAAATCCTTTGTCTAGTAACATATTTAACTCCACAAATATAATTTCTGTGTCAGCAGACAGGAAATTAAATTCTTCAGCTTCCTCACCTTCCAGGTTAGTAGATCGCATCTCATCATGGATCCCTTCTTCTTTTTCTTCATGAGCCCTTTTCTCGAGTTAGCATTCGTCTCCATGGAAGCCTCTCCTCTTGTTTGTAATAAGCCCTCTGTTATAGCTACTTGTTTAACAAGAGAACAGTACATACCATATTTCCAAAAGCCCAGTGTTCTACTAGAGTACAGTACATGCAGGTCACACATATTTGCACAAGCCCAGTGTTCTACTTGCTTAACAGGGTTGATGTGAGTTAACCCTCTCACCGGTAACTTTACAGAGGGTTTTTTCTCAAAATGAATGATTTTCTTAATATTTATTGTATTTAAAGACACGTGATGTAAAGTACCTAGCAACCATATATCAGGTGATAGCTAATGAATGTTCTATCCCCCACAAATGTTGTTAGTAAACCTTCCTCTTTTAACTTCCCCTCTTGTTGTTTTGTACCCTGCTAATATTGTGTCGTTACCGCCACCAGTGTTACTTTCATCCTTCCGCCTAATTAATCCTGTTCACCAGCCACTACAGGTCTAGTAAATAACCATCAGCTTTTCCAATGCCAACTCATTCGCCTCAGTGCCACTGCTTCACCAATTAATAATGCTGATCCTCCTCAGCACACTCCAGTATGGAGAAGACATGGAAGAAGCTGAGGTAACTATGAGAAATGAGGATAAATAACTTCATGACTGCAACTAGCCATCTTTGTGGTCACAGACTGAGAGAGGAGGATGGGTCTGAGTTTGTAATCCAAGTATAAAATATACCAAACTTACCCAACCGTACACTGGAGATGGAGAACAAACAGGCATGCTCACCACTCACCCAACCACACACTGGAGAAGGAGAACAATCATCCATGTCATCACTCACCCAACCACACACTGGGGAAGAAGAACAAACAGCCATGCTCACCACTCACCCAACCACACACTGGAGAAGGAGAACAAACAGCCATGATTACCACTCACCCAACCACACACTGGAGAAAGAGAATAAATAGCCATGCTCACCACTTACCCAATCACTGGAAATGAAAAACAAACAGCCATGCTCACCACTCACCCAATCACACACTGGGGAAGGAGAACAATCATCCATGTCATCTGTCAGGGACCCTAACCCTGACTGAGGACACTCCATCCATAGCTGTGATAACTGATTGTTTAAGTAGTGAGAACTCACATGATAACAAGGAGGATGTTGTTAATTGTTTGTCAACCACCAGTGGCTATAGTAATGAGACCACATATGATTATTCTGATCACCATTCAGCAAACAACAGTGAACAATCTGATTGGCAGGACCTTGGAGACAGAAGGCCACCCGAAATGCCCTTACAAGGTCATTTCAGGAGTGCCCAGCCAGAGGCTGAGGTGTGATGATGTCATCAGCTGGATAGATATAAAAGAGGTGGACTGTAGAGAGTTAGTTTAGAACTGAAGTTGTAATTATGTAGCTATATTGAGAACTGTATTACCGAGTTGTATAATTTATTGTGAAAGGACGGCACACCTCGTTTGTGCCTTATTTACCTTTATTCTCATTAGTTGCTAGCTAAGGGCTAGACGGTGTTCGACTAGGTCCAATACCAGGGAACACAGACACTGTGTCTGATTTTGGCTCCAGGGTCAACTGTGATAGGAAGATTACAGTTGGGCTGGGGCGACGCGGCTGTCCTTACTACACTGAGCTAAATCAGCTAGCGTAGGGTAGAGTGTCGAAGTAGACATTCGCAAAATGAAGCTGACATCATCACTCACCCAACCACACACTGGAGAAGGAGAACAATCAGCCATGCACCACTCACCCAACCACACACTGGAAAATGGCCACAAACAGCCATCACCACTCACCCAATCACACACTGGAGAAGGATGACAAACAGCCATGCTCACCACTCACCCAACCACACACTGGGGAAGGACAAACAGCCATGATCAACATGCACCCAACCACTGTCACACACTGGAGAAGGAAAAGAAACAGCCATGCTCAATCCCACAATATGTCTGTTCCAATCCAAGCTCCCATCTTCCAATGCCACCAAGGTTAGAAGACAGTGGCTCCAAGGCCATGGGCTCAGAAATAGATGATGACTCCCTACACCACTGCCAGACTAATGGTGGATGCCTCCCTCAGAACAGGTCAGCTCATTGGACCACAACTCTTCCAAAGAGGCCGTCAGCCAAGTGACAGGACATGGAGAGGCAATGAGCCAAGGAAAATCAGTACAGAGCAAACAAGAAGTGCTGTATGAGGTCTTTCTTTGGCAATTTCATAAAACATTTCTGTGCTGATCTTCATATTTTTCATTAGAGGAAGTGATTCTTGAATTTTTACCATTTGGCTAACCTGGGGGCTACAAATTATGCGCAGCTAATTTCCTTTCATTCAGATCACAGCTAAGTGAGTTGATAAACCACAGACCAAGTTAGTGTTCTTGTTTACACAGCACTGTAGTAGATAGAATGCCATTTGGTACATATTTTTTATGCATCATAAGGATATTTTTTAGACGGGGAGCCATTTTAGACCTGACCTGTGGTGACATCTAGAAGTCAATTAACCATTTGAACTTGGCATAACTAGTATGGTATCAGAGTGAAGATAAAACCAAGAGTAAAAGGAGACTGGAATTGCATCTATATCTCATTCAATTCTAAAGTTACAAGCATTTTAATTTTACATGATGTACAAATTTGCCAACACTCCTACTATTCCTCAACAGAGCACTCAGTGGCCATGTTAAAATATTTGATGGCAATTGCCCAACAGCTGTTGAGCATCTCAAACTTTGTCAAGTCCATATTGTTACTGTGGAGTAACTGTTGTATGTCCTTGCCTAGCAAATCGAGTGGACCTTGCCAACTTCCCTAGTAGAGGAACACTTTGTAGTCATTTTCAGCAGAATACATATTAAAAAATTGATCTTGAAGGTACATTTTCTTACACACACTATACTCCAGTGACTACCAGTACACATTTAAAACATAATGTCACATCCTGGTAAACATTCAGGGAACCTGACATAGTTCTGTACATGTAATTTCTACTGTGAACTAAACAAGCAACATTACTTCAAGGAATCGACCTGTGCCATGAACAAAACAATGTTCCAATGAAAGTATCTGGGGGATCTATAGGACTGACAAGCAATTCCATGGCATAGAGATGCTGGATGATGGCTGGTCATTAATCTGCAAGAATTATTACAGAGTTTGAGCACTAAAGATTGAAAGCACATAATGTTGTTAATGTGTACTTTCATCAAAACAGCATCCATGCGTACAAGCTGCAATTCTGAATGACACTAATTCAGAGTTTGAAGATGTGTGAAACCCATTTCTGGAGAAAAACCAAGAGCTAATAGTCGTTGATACAAGGGATTTCTGTTGGCCAAATAGTATGAATAATCAAAGCATTGGTGTGGAACAGTACATGAGGTTTGGTGAGGAAAAGCTGGTAAACATACATAACTAAAGACTCATCCATAATAAGTTAACATAGAACTATCAGTGAAGTTTAATTCTTCATAACTAAACATGTCGCAGCATTAAAGAATGACTGCAGTCTCTTTTCTAGACTGTCATATCCTGTCACACTAGAGATAGAGATTTGGACATATCTCCAACCATGAAAACTACCTGTTAGTGTCAGTGGGAGGAATAATCTGATGGAGTAAAAATACCAATTTCTTCCTTCACTGCCTCAAATTGAAAGAAAATCAATAGGCACAGGCACCAGCTGTTGATTCTAAATTCCTTGCTGGTACTGCTCGGGTTTATTATTATGTTCATTCTGGAATAGTAAAATTTTTGAAGACTATGCAGATATGATGTTCACTCCGTATGTGTTATCTCAACTACAAAAGATGTATGAAGTAGAGTGAAATCTACCACCGAACTCCAATCAAAAGACTTCCTAGTGTATATAACAACTAACTGGTTCTCATCCCAACTGATGAAGGCAAGAGCATTATATGCAACTGAAGGAGGCAAAGTGTTGTGGTCCCTGGCTGATGCTGAGATGAGTAAGCTAGTTCCCTGCTCTCATAAGGGAGCAAACACCCACCTCTTACATCATGCAAGATGTTATACAGAAAATGTACAGGAAATTCTGTGCAAACTAGGAACACTGATGGTGTTGTGTTGGCTGTTGTCATGTTCAATAAGATCAAAATGGATCCCACAAGTTGTGCTTCTCTCCCTGTGTTCCATGCATTTACAGAATATGACACTGTTTCTGCATTCTGTGGTAGATAAGCATGGAACACAGAGAGCTTCCCAGAAGCTACTGAGGCATTTGAAGACTGATACCAGTGATGCGTAATATTCGAGCATTTTATTGTGCTCTCCTATGACTGAACAATTGACATCATGAATATCAATGATAGCAGCTTTCCTAGAGCCTAGAGAACTTATCACTAAATTAAGCATTCAAGGAACTTGTAAAACGAGCCACTTTCTAGTCTAACTGCTGGAGGAATGCTCAATTCCCAAGCAGGACATTACTAACCAAGCAGACTGGGGATGAATGAAGGACATCACAGGTTTGGAACCGGTTGGGAATCAGTGTACATCACATTTTCATAAGCAACACAGGTTTTCAATTTGCTGTAGATACTAGAAAGCTTTACTGGTTGATGCTAGTGTGTGCCATGAAGTGATTTGCTCTTGTGTGGAAAATGCCAGAAATAGACAAGACGTACAGTTAAAAATAAGCTCTAGTGATCACCAAAATTCATGGAAATTGAAAATTAAATATGAAATGTTGTTCAGTTACCATTAACTACTCATAACTTGAGTGGAATGAAATATAGATAAATTGGACTGATTTTACTCTTTGAAGTATTAGTTTTACTTCAAAACTAATAGTCCACATAATGGTTGAGGTCTTTGATGCTTTGGCAAAGCATGGTTGAGTAACTGACAAATATGAGGTACATATTTACACATGACATAAAATTGAAATACCTGTAAAATTGGAATGCAATAAGATATTTTGTTTCATTTCAAATTTTGTGCTTTTATCAAAAAATGGAAAAAAATCTTCTTTTTGGCTGCTAAGCACTTTGGAAATAGTCCTACTACAAAATAGTAAGTGCAGTTTTTGAGTGACCTTGATGTTGCAGGAAATATCTTCTAAGAAAATATATTCAAAAGCATGCAGCATAATAAGCAAAAACTTTATCAGTTACCTTGCCACAGAGGAAAGAGGAAATATGTTATGGTGATTGCAAATTTGTTACACTGTTTTTTCGGGGTGGACCTGTAATTCCTCTAAAAGCAAAGGGATTCTGAGTGATTTCAGGTAAGCATAAATGCCTGTGCAGCTTTCTTCTGAAGAAGAGATTCCAGAAACAGCAGTAAAATCCAGGAAGAAATTGTCAAGCAATCGTCTGCCATTTAAAAATTGTCCTTTTCCCCCATTAATACATGTAATTAAAAAAAGTGGTTCTTATTAAAATCGGTCCTTATTAAAATCACACTTTTATACATTACTAAGTATTATGGAATGAAAAAATAGATATAAGTTCAATTTATCATAACATGTCGTTCTACAAGGTGAATGATGTTATTTCTTGCTGTGTCTTGAACATAAAGATCTTTTCCACCACATTTTTAATTCTTGAATGTTCACTGCATACAGCATATTAACAAATGGATAAGACATCAGAAAAATTACAGCCAGAATATTTAATAATACAAAACCAATGCCATCATGATCAGAATAATTGCATTGATTGCTTGAATTTTGGCTTCCCTGCTCACAGAATAGGAACTTTTCAAGATCCTTTATATAATCTGAAGCACTTCTAATTTGTAATGCTATTGCTGTAATAAAAGTAACATCAAATAAAACGTAGTAGCATAGCACGAAGCATAACTTCTTCTCAGCTGTTCCAAATGTGAATTGAGTTCCTGCTCTTCCAACAGTTTTCTATAACAAACAAAAAATGTTATTCATAATAATTATTATCAAGACAATTTATGATTAGTAACCTGGTGCTTTCTTTTGACGTAAAGTTTGTGTACAGACCGGAGTATGATGATGAGCAAGGTACACCCATATCCCACGATTAGGTTGTTTGTGAGAAGAGCGGAATAGAAATATGCATCTGAATTTCTTGAAGCACAGAATAGATGAGGAAATCTGATATACCCAAAACCAAATCCTTCTGATAAGAACAAGCTGTTTCTATATTGGTAAGTGGAATTTGCATTTTGTTTCTGAATATCCACTGCAGTATCAACCATTATTATCATGACAGGGACTAGTGGAAGTAAAATTCCAACAATGATGCATGTGATGTGAAGGTACTTGCTCTTGTCAGATCTTTTGAAACTTTGCGCATGTAATGGAAATATAACTTTCCAAAAGAGAGCAGCTGTATGGAATAGCCACCATAAAGTATGTTGAATGAATAAATATGTGATCATAATACCTGCAGAATAAATGAAGGGCAAATAACAAAGCTTAGCAAAGACTCAAAACATCAGCACTCATATATATAGACATAATTGTTGAGGCACTCCATCCTTCCCCTACCAGAAGAGAATAGATCTGGACCCCTGTGATTTTCAATAATGTTCAACAACATGCAATTAGTTAATAAATAGGCATTTGCTTATCGCCAGCAATATTTTCCTCATTGCTAACAAATTTCATGCTAAGTTAAGTGTGATGGATCGACTTCGAACATTATCAATTTTTTTTTAATGCACGAGTGTAATGTGTGTAGATTGTGGTTAGTATAGCTGTAGTTCAGGGTCAAGCTTATCAGCAGCCTGCAGGATCTTGCACAAACTTGCACAAATCTGCCAGATCCTGTTGTGCAAGATTAATCCTGTGATTAATCCTGCACCCTTTGATGCATTTGTAGTTGTGCAGGATTCTGCAAGAACATTTCTGTGTGTTGCTGTATCTATAAAAAGGTTGTTATCTACCAGCTACCATCGGTTCTGTTCTTTACATATTCTTAGTTAGTCCTTAGTGCTCTGAGTCTAGCTGAGTCTGTTTAACTGAGTTGTGTTTTGTCTTCATTGCTACAGTATATGAGAATAATTTGACTACATTATTGGAGATTCATTGCGCCACCTTTGAAACTTTGGTGATGAGCCATCACATTAAGGTAAGTATATAACTTTTAATGTCATTTTTTGGCATAATAGTGAGAAATCTATGTATTACATTTATTTTCAGTTGGAAAAGTCTCTTTAGCATATATATTAGACACCCTCCAATGTGTGGTGGAAGAAACATCAAAAGAAGCTGAAGGCATCCTCCAATGCCTTGTACGTATAAATATATGTTTAGCTATATCCTAACAGAACCTCATGAGAGCTATTAAGAATATTTCCCTAATTAGAAACTTATGTGCCCCGCTATCCTGCCATTTTGAGCAGGAAGTCTAAGAACTGGCCTGATGGAAATTATCCACACAGTTAAAAATACCTAGCATATCACATACGCTCACTCACAGACATTGTAATAGTGTTTATTCACTTGAGTGTATCAGAAACATTGTAATAACATTGTAGTATGTTTACTTTTAAAACCTATCTGTGGGATGGAGCCATATTATATTGTTATTTATTACTATTATTATATTACATGTGTCTGAAGTATCTGAGTATCAGATTTGAAAGTTTCTGAGTATCTGAGTTGGAAGTATCTGAGTAAGTGAAGAAATATCAGAGTGTCTGAGTTGGAAAGAGTCTCATGGATATTGGACCCATAATCTTTGTTGTAGAAGTATTGGCCGCAAAGAAAGCAGTTGTTGAGTGTGTGCCTCAACTCCTCAGTTTGTGGCACGGCCATGGTAAAATAAAGGAGGAATGATATCAGTGACCAAAAAAGGTAGGAACCAAAAAATTATGATGGAGCCAATTTTTGTTTCTATACTATTCCTGATGATGGATAGATCAGCTAGTCGAAACATCAGCAAGAGTAAATTTTAAGTTAATTATTGAGAAGGTCATTGTAACTATTTCCCTAGGTCAATATCTTTGCTATTTATCAATGGATCTTTCTAAGTCTCTGAAATTAAATACTATCTTTACAAAAAGACCAAAATAATTAAAAAAAGAAACACTCGACATAATTATACACCCATAAAGTAAGGGTGACCTGAATAATAATCACATAATTATATAGCCATAAAGTAAGGGCAGCCAGAACATAATTATATAGCTATAAAGACCTGAATAATAATCAGATAATTATATAGCCATGAAGTAAGGGTGACCAGAATAATAATCACATAATTATATAGCCATGAATTAGTGTGACCAGAATAATAATCACATAATTATACAGCCATAAAGTTAGGGTGAACTGAATAATAATCACATAATTATATAGCCATGAAGTAAGGGTAAACTGAATAATAATCACATAATTATATAGCCATGAAGTAAGGGGTAACCAGAATAATAAACACATAATTATAAAGCCATAAAGTAAGGATGACAAGAATAATAATCACATAATTATACAGCCATGAAGTAAGGGTAATCTGAATAATAATTAGCCATGAAGTAAGGGTGACCAGAATAATAATCACATAATTATATAGCCATGAGTTAAAGGGTAACCAGAATAAAAATCACATAATTAAGTAAGGGGTAACCAGAATAATAATCACATGATTATAGAGCCATCAACTAAGGGTAACCAGAATAATAATCACATGATTATATAAAGGGTACCCAGAAAAATAATCACATAATTATGTAGCCATGAAGTAAGGGGTAACCAGAATAATAATGACATATATAATTATATAGCCATGAAGTAAGGGTGACCTTAATAATAATCATATAATTATATAGCCATGAAGTAAGGGTAACCAGCACATAAATATATAGCCATGAAGTTAGGGTAACTAAGATACATAATAGTAATCAAGAGCACAACATCAAGAACGTAAAGTTATGAATGCATTGTGAACTGTCCATTATTCTTCCCAGTCAGCCATGCAGGCCATTCTCACCTCCTGTGCAGCAAATTTACTCTATTTCTATGTTGTTATTTCTGGCGGGCTAGTTATGCTATTTGGTAAAGGGTCACATAAGTTATTAACATTTTCTCTTATGCGCAGTGCAGCCAGGCCAGTTTAACTTTGAATCATCTGCCAGGAATTATTTCAATCATTCTGTTCACTAGGAATACCATTCTGAACCCGCCTTATTTAAGGTGGGTGACGACACAATCATATTATTTTACAGGTGAATGTATAATTATGGTGAAGACATAGAAACGTTCATACATAGATATGCCATGAGTGGCAACACCCAGTTTTACATCCATGACCGATCACCTTGCTCACTTTTATTTCCATGACAACCAAAAGGTTAAACAAAGAAGGGCAATATCTTGTCAAGCCAACACAGAGTATAGGTAGCTACAGAATGACATACCAGACATGATGCAAAAGGGAATAACTTCCATCAGACTCTTAATGAGACTCCTAGATGCACAGAAGAACTTGCCACAGTCCATTACACCAGCTAGAAGAATGACATCTGAAAGTTGGTTTGCAAATATCTTAATAATTCATAAATGACTTAAAGAACATACAATGCTTACGTATAATCAAAACATCAATCGTCATGTACACTATGAAGACTGCAGGGAATAGGAGCCTGTGGAAATAATAACATTATCTTTTATTTCTTATAAACAACTGCAGTTTCCTTTTCAGGGAGACATAACTTCTTCACCGTGCATATAGCTTGGGAGTCACAATGTAATGCCATTAAAGTATTGACTCAGTGCTATATGAAAGGAAGAGAGGTCCTTAATAATATTTTCAGGTGATATATAGCTATCTCAAGAATATATGCTAGAGGATAAAATCACATAATAGAAGATTGGTAGGTTTGGGAGGAGGGGATGGGCATATGTTATGGCATAATAGTTATTGGTCCCTCAAATGGAAAAAGAGAGTAATTTTCTAGTATAATTTTATACTCAGTTTTTATCTTTAATTAACTCACATTCTCTTCCGTGCTAGACAAGATATTATGATTATTGCTGCACTTGGTAGAATTGAAAGGCTTAAAATAGGAATTATAACAACTTCTTGTACAATAACTTGAACCATTTTCTTGATAAAAATCTCCAGTGCATTTCAGAACTACTGCTTCAGTGTCATTTGGTTCAGGATCTAAAGAACAAAGAATGAGAGCATATAAACATGGAGCATCTGTGAGTGCCTCTTGCAAACAATACCAACAACTAGGATGGCAATATTAGCAGTAACAAGAAGCCATCACAAAACACATGCAGTGCAAGTTATGTTGATCATCATTTGACTGCCAATAGTTCTTTCATTGTTGGGAGAGGACAAAGAAAATACATTTATTGCCGCACATAAATTGCAGTAGCAACTACAAATTTCCTTTTCCTATTATAAGGATGTGATTAAAGTCACAAATGACATTAAATTCTGCTGCTCAGCTGTTTTCACAGCAGCAACAAGTACAGTTATCTCTAGATGCCTGTCGATAATGATAAATGGTCTTAATTAATAGAGAATCTGCTAATCTATTGTAAATGAAGGCTAGAGCATTAGCTCAATGTCAAGTAGCAAATTTAAGTTGTCATTGAGAAAGTTGAGTTGTTGTTTTTAAATAAATTTCAACTGAACTATCTACTTGGATGTTCTCCGAATGAAAGGACGAATGAAATGTATATCTATCAGACTTTTAGATATGTAAAATGGAGGGAGGATAAGCCTTTGCCCTGTTCATTGTTGCCAGGTTTCCATGGTAGTGGTTGAATTCCTGATGCCACAAACTGGTTGTGATGTGCTGATATGTGTTTGTGAATAATGACAAATCCTGAAAACCTGACCAAATTACAATAATCGTCTAGGATGGCTACCAGTCATAAACTTAGAAAATAACGATAACTCACTTGACCAAAGAAGCTATAAATACCTTACCTCTGATTTTGGTAGATGAAAAAGTATTATTGGCACAGATACCAAACACCACATTCCAATGATAAGCAGGAAAACCAGAGCTACATCTGCATACAGCCAGATTTTTGTTTTGTCAATTACAGAGTTTGGAACTACCGAAGAACTTTTCTCCACTCGATTGTCAGATTCCCTCATAATCCAATCAACTCCGTTATATCCGCTCTGGATATCTGGATGCAGTCAAATTCTTCAGAACATAGCAACAATAACACCAACAAATTCTCTACAAAAACTCAGCTAGACTAGCTCTGTATTGCAACAGCAAATGTTGAGGTCTCTGTGAAGAGCTAGATTCACTGCACAACAAGGGCTAAAACTGGACTTAGCCCTACACCGGCATAAGCGCCATATGCGCATAAACATTGAATCAGTTTTTACTGACCCCTCATGGTAGGGGATGTCTCAATAAGGAAGTCAAATAATCAGATTACGGCCACTCACTTAGGAGTCCGATCTAAGTCGTCTCGGGAACTAAGGATAGTTAGATTGGTTGCTAAAAGTTAAAAGGTACAGGCTGATTTCTTAGGCTAGGCTGTCTTTATTATAATATGATTGCTTTTGTAGAAGAACAAAATTCTCTGTATGAATATACTGACTGCTCAATTAACAGAGGTGGAAGCTATTGAAAGTAGGGGGGAGGGGGGGACACTCACAGTATTAACTCTTTGGCTGCGAAGGGATTTACCCAGTAAATCCAATTGATTCATCGACAGCAATTTCTCTTCCAAGCTGGTATGATTGTCCACGCTAATGGCTATAATGAGGGCAATGAACCTCTTTATCTCGCTAACTGTGCCAAGCTTTCCAATCTCTCATTCTAGATTGAGGAGGTAGGTCTTGATTTGAAGCTATAAATTGGTCTGCTTACAAAAAAAAATCTTCCACAATTCTCCTTAGGATAGTGTTATCGAGAAAAAGCTGAGCAAAGTCAATGGGCGCTTTTCCTTCCATATCAACTGTGCAACCAGATGTCTGCCTGAATGAGATTACCACTGGAGCTGCTGGTACTGGAGCTGCTGGCCACTGGAGCTGCTGGCACTGGAGCTGCTTGAACTGGAGCTGCTTGAACTTTCACTGTAGCTACTCCTACGACCTTCTTCATCGTTACACTATCCACAACATCTTCACAATCCTCCACACCCTCTTTACCATCCTCCACACCTTCACAATAATTCTCATCAATATATCCACCAAAATCATCATCACTGTCATCTCTTTTTAACATACACAGCACTTCAGCTCTATTATAATAATTATCTATCCATCACTTGTATTCAGCACAATACTTTATCAAGCATCTAGAGTGAAGGTACATAACCACCTTACATAACCACGCTTTGTCCAAAGATAGTTGATAATTCCAGGTCAGTACAAGTGAATTAAACACTGTGAGCAGCTGTACCAATAAGCAGACGATAGGCAGATGCTTCGTGAGTGGCTGTACCGATAAGCAGGATCTTACTGCGAGTCAATAAAGCATTAGTCCTCGCATATATATGTCTACCGCGTGTACGAGTGCAATTTTTGCCGTGTACGAGTGCAATTTTTGCCGGACATAATTATTATAATATATATGTCCACCACAGTCAAAGAGTTAAATCATTCTACCCCCTCCTCAGCAATATTGCCAGGATTTTCTGAGCGAGATCAAAAGGGATAAAATTGTGTTTCTTACTAGTTAGTGTGTGTGTGCTGTGTGCGTCTGTATGCAGTTGGAGAGCAGAAATGGTACAAATTACTACTATTGTATATAATAACCAAAATCAGGTTGAGTAATAAAATGGTAATGGCCAATACGAAATTAGCAACACTGTAATAACTAAACCACTGCAAGTGCAAGATCAAGTTTGAGAGGGGGGCCTCGCCGAGATGCATTTCTCAGCAAATTACTATTGTAATAATCAAGTTTTGGGGAGGGGGAGGGAGTGTGGATTAGGCCCCCTGTAACCCCCTCCTGGCTACACCCCTGTTCCTCCCCAGTGTTATGGTTACGTTTGACACAAGAAAAAATTACACTTTAATGCTATTTGATATATTCAGGTTAACTGTGAAACCTACAAATCTACGACGGACTGGACCATGGATTGGACTATAATAATATTATATGGACTGAAGATGGACATTAATTTTTTTGCTGTAGCTATATATTTTGTTATAATGCTGCAAGGTCATTTTACATTAATGATGATGATTATTGTCTCTGATTGTGTCTTCACAGCTTGTGATTCCAGTTGATCGATCGCACTAGGAGCCTGGAAACATTTGAGTCTTACAACCTCTTTATGGCACTCATGACCCCCTCGAATCTTTCCCGTACTTTCTTCCAGTTGCTGAATCCATCAATTATAAATGCATCTTCATACTTTTTAGTCATACAATACGGGCAGAAAACGTTTTGCAAAAATGGATCGATTTGAAGTCTTTGTACCGTCTGGGATTTAAAGACCGGAACTTCTGTCCAACTTTCTGTCTAGTAGAAGCCTTATCACAAGATTGATATGGAGTTGACTCTTCCACCACACTACAATACACACTTGTGCAGGGTAAGCCTTTCCTGGCCCTATTTAAAGACAACTCAGCTTTATGTAGTAATACAATGTAGACAACAAACATTTGTAAGATCCTTTATGTACTAATATAATGTAGACAAGAAACATTTATAGGAACTTTTGTCTATTAATATATTGATCTCCACAAATATAGTATTGATCTTAGATAAAATATTCTGTAAATGTTTGTCTACATTGGTAAATTCTGGTTTCATTTCCTTCTTTCTAGTCACATTTTGTTCTAGTTAATATTTGATAGTCAAGCAGCCACCAAGCATGTATAAGACATAGCCCTATATATTATATACTAACTATTGTTATTATATTTCATATTCATTACTAAAGTAGATAAGTGGCTTATATTTAGCATATGCATATAAATAGTTACCTGATTTTGTGGCAGGTCTGTTATGATAACTATTGTGATAGTAATAAACTTCTGAGGAAACCAACTGGTCACTTCACCAATACATGAAGTTGATGACCCAGTTCAGTTCTGTGGAGCTAGAAATATGATAAAAATTCTGTGAGTATCTGTCCATCACTAGCTGAAGGAAAACTCAGCAAGATTCTGTATATTATAGCTAAGCAAGAACTACACGTCCTTCACACCATTTAGAAATAAGAGTTGCTTGTAGGCTGTTTTTTAGTTACACTAGAATAATTGTAGTGAGATTTACTACATACACTGTACAGGGAGTTGTTTCAGCAGGCTTTTTCCAGCACACACCTAAAATTAGGTTACTCCTTTATTCCATTAGAGATAAGAATAGTAGTGAGTGTTTCCATTTTGTCACTAGTAGGTATACACTGTAAACTCTGGTACTTATACGAAATTGTCAAGTGCCTTTTTCATTCTCACTACAAACAGACTTTGTAAGATGTCCTTTTGCTGTCGAGCACTGACATTAGGCGTCGGATGTTTTTTTCCAATTGTGTGCAAACATAATAATTATAAGCTGCAACTCCTAGGAAAAGAATTTCAACAAAACATTAAGGCAACAATTTTATTAGTATGAGCACAGCTATAATACTCAATCAGCTTCTTGCTGCTTATTAGCAGGGCCCTTTTCTTGTCCTCTAATAGATCATGTAGGTACCCTTCACCACTGGTGAATTGCTAAACACTTTATGATTGTACCTCTGGCAATGAAGGATGCAATAACTAGCCGGTGACAAGCATTTTTCTCATCTTCTGCTTAAAGTAGCTTTTCACGGAAGAATGTCGAAATAGTTCTGTAGCAAACGTGCTGCCAAGAAATAAAGTGAAACATGTCTACTTGAAAAAAAATTGCTAGGTCTTTCTTAGTTCGCCTGGAGAGTCTTGTTCCTTCGTAACCAGCCTCAAAGACTGAATCATTATCAGTCTGGTATGAGAGATTAGCTCCTTGTTGCTATATAGGTCCTCAAGTCATTTAATTTTCCTTTGAGTGTGAATTATTTTGCTAAGGTGTGAAAAGCATATTCTCAGTTAAGTGCCTGTTTTCTTGCAGGTTGGGGTTAGAAGTGGTGTGCTATACAGAGTATAGGGTTAGTAATAGATGTTCATATGATGTCGTTTGTTACTTGATATCTCCCAAAAGACTCAATCTGCTGTTTCTCTTGTCTTCTTTAGTGAGCTTATCATTGTCATTATTCATACCTCACCACAAGTCTGTGCCTGTTGCTGTCTATGCCTTCCTTCATTAGTGAGGTTATCATTGTCATTATTCATACCTCACCACAAGTCTGTGCTTGTTGTTGTTTATGCCCTCCTTCATTTGCATCCTTGATTGTTTTTCACCTTGGAGACTTGATGCATTTAAGGATATGACTGGAATGCCATCGAGAGCACACCTGACACCACAACAAGTGTGCCGCATTCAACCCATGAAACTGTGTGTC
>JAQNBH010000018.1:1078948-1111448 GCA_028752905.1 Cladorhizidae sp. MBARI D1340-BT2 | reverse complement strand
GAGCATTTCTGTAGCCATTGTCCTGGCCCTGGCATAGCTGAAGGCCTAATACAGTACTGAGCTCCTAGTATTAGTAGATTGCATTGCTCTAGCCATTGTCCTGGCCTGGCATAGCTGAAGGCCTAATACAGTACTGAGCTCCTAGTATTAGTAGATTACATTGCTCTAGCCATTGTCCTGGCCCTAGCATAGCTGGAGGCCTAATACAGTACTGAGCTCCTAGTATTAGTAGATTGCATTGCTCTAGCCATTGTCCTGGCCCTAGCATAGCTGAAGGCCTAATACACTACTGAGCTCCTAGTATTAGTAGATTGCATTGCTCTAGCCATTGTCCTGGCCCTGGCATAGCTGAAGGCCTAATACAGTACTGAGCTCCTAGTATTAGTAGATTGCATTGCTCTAGCCATTGTCCTGGCCTGGCATAGCTGAAGGCCTAATACAGTACTGAGCTCCTAGTATTAGTAGATTACACTGCTCTAGCCATTGTCCTGGCCCTAGCATAGCTGAAGGCCTAATACAGTACTGAGCTCTTAGTATTAGTAGATTGCATTGCTCTAGCCATTGTCCTGGCCTGCTGAAGGCCTAATACAGTACTGAGCTCCTAGTATTAGTAGATTACACTGCTCTAGCCATTGTCCTGGCCCTAGCATAGCTGAAGGCCTAATACAGTACTGAGCTCTTAGTATTAGTAGATTGCATTGCTCTAGCCATTGTCCTGGCCTGGCATAGCTGAAGGCCTAATACAGTACTGAGCTCCTAGTATTAGTAGATTACATTGCTCTAGCCATTGTCCTGGCCCTAGCATAGCTGGAGGCCTAATACAGTACTGAGCTCCTAGTATTAGTAGATTACATTGCTCTAGCCATTGCCGTGGCCCTAGCATAGCTGGAGGCCTAATACAGACTGAGCTCCTAGTATTAGTAGATTACATTGCTCTAGCCATTGCCGTGGCCCTAGCATAGCTGGAGGCCTAATACAGACTGAGCTCCTAGTATTAGTAGACTACATTGCTCTAGCCATTGCCGTGGCCCTAGCATAGCTGGAGGCCTAATACAGACTGAGCTCCTAGTATTAGTAGATTACATTGCTCTAGCCATTGCCGTGGCCCTAGCATAGCTGGAGGAGGCAGTACTGATGAATCACCTGATCCCCTGCAATATTTTGGGACAGCAAATTCTGAAACAGAAATATCAATGTGGAGTATTGTGGGAGGAGTTTTAAGAGCACTTGAAGCAGCTTCCCTGGAAGATGGGAAGCACACTCCACTAGTAAGAGAGAGCTCACCAGGACTCTCAGGGAAAGTGAAGGCCTTGCAGAAGTTAATGTGATCTTTGCACTGTCTACTGAGTTAAGTACACTCTCCATCATCAGCACACCTCTCCTCTACAGACCAGCTATCCTTCCCATATATGGCAACTATGTAGCCAGTTCTCTGCCCGGCAGTAAGTAGACGACCACATATGAGCATAAAATGAAGGTATTTATTCTACTTTTCAGGGTTCATTATCATAGTCGGCTTCATTGACCGCAGCAAGCTTTTCTGCAGTGCATGTGCTTACCTACCAAGATTGAGAATAGTTGCTGCACCATCATGACAAAAGTGCTGTATCCAGCCTCCATGGCTAGATGCTGATGACTTGAGTAGCTACAACAGACTGAAACTCCATCATCCTTTCCCGTCGGCTATTAACCATGCAGCCTTCCTCTCACCTGCTCATCCCCCCCCCCCCTCTAGCTTCGAATCTGCTGCCTTGTTATCTTTCTCTTACGATGACCATTCCCAGTTTACATAAGCCCACCATATTTAAGGTGGTTGAATTGTTCAGTTTTACAGATGAACTTATGCACGTATGATGAGCACAAACACACCCAAGATGCATGGCAACACAGAGATTGCCATCCAGCTCTCCATTGAGAACTACCCAAGGTCCTAGCTAGACTACCAAGGAAAACATTGTATCATCAGGCAAGACCATGATTGAGTTGCACTGCTGTCCTGCAGGCTGAGCTGCACTGCTGTCCTGCAGGCTGAGCTGCACTGCTGTCCTGCAGGCTGAGCTGCACTTCTGTCCTGCAGGCTGAGCTGCACTGCTGTCCTGCAGGCTGAGCTACACTGCTGTCCTGCAGGCTGAGCTGTCCTGCTGTCCTGCAAGTCTTGTATATATCTACTTGCCCCATATATAACTTGCATAAAATATGTTTGTCTGCTTTTACTACCTGAAGACTCCAAACTATCCAATGCACTGCAAAGACTTACACATTTCTTTGGCATGTGTAATATTGGGATTCATTGGTAAAGGGTCTCCTGTAAGCATGTGTGGTAAAGGGTCTCCTGTACGCATGTGTGGTTAAGGGTCTCCTGTATTTGTTGTATATATTGGTAAAGGGGAAGTTGTGGTCTACATTGGTACATTGGTAAAGGGTCTCCTGTAAGCATTTGTGGTAAAGGGTCTCGTGTAAATATTTGCTGTCTACATTGGTAAAGGGTCTCCCATTAGCATTTGTGGCTACATTGGTACGTAAGCATTTGTGGTCTAAATTGGTAAAGGGATCCTGTAATCATCTGTGGTCTACATTGGTAAAGGGTCTCCTGTAAGCTTTTGTGGTCTACATTGGTAAAGGGTCTCCATTGGTAAAGGGTCGCCTGTAAGCATTTGTGGTCTACATTGGTAAAGGGTCTCCTGTAAGCACTTGTGGTCTACATTGGTAAAGGGTCTCCTGTAAGCACTTGTGGTCTACATTGGTAAAGGGTCTCCTGTAAGCATTTGTGGTCTACATTGGTAAAGGGTCTCCCGTAAGCATTTGTGGTCTACATTGGTAAAGGGTCTCCTGTAAGCATTTGTGGTATACATTGGTAAAGGGTCTCCTGTAAGCATTTGTGGTCTACATTGGTAAAGGGTCTCCTGTAAGTGTTTGTGGTCTACACTGGTAAAAGTTCTCCCGTAAGCATTTGTGGTCTACATCGTCTACTTTGGTAAAGGGTATCTGTAAGTGTGTGTGGTCTACATTGGTAAAGGGTCTCCTGTAAGCATTGCTCTCTTGACTAGATATATAAACATTTGGTTCTATTGTTTTGTAATTGTCATTGTTAGTTTTGTTTTAACTAATTGTTTTGTTGTATTATTTACTTACTCATCTTCACCATCACCATCACCACCACCACCACCATTACTATCCCACCATCACACCACCACCACCATCACCACACCACCACCATCACTATCCCACCATCACCATCACTATCCCACCATCACCACCACCACCACCACCACCACCACCATCACTATCCCACCATCACCATCACTATCCCACCACCACCACCACCATCACTATCCCACTATCACCACCACCACCACAATTATCATTACCACCATCCCCACCACTACTCCACCACCACCACCACCACCACCACCACCATCATCATCATCATCATCATCACCTCATGGTTAGGGCTAGGGGAAACTCCGCTCATGGCTAGGGCTATGGAAAACAAACTCAAACTCACCTCATGATTAGGGTTACTCTAATTACAGCAGGAGCAAGAATGTTTTCAAACAAGTGCATGAGCATGTTTATTGGACTGTGGACAGGAAAGGAAACAACACCGTACTCACGTGGACCCCAGCGGCACCATACCCACGTGGACCCCAGCGGCACCGTACCCACATGGACCCCAGCAGGTTCACTTCAACACTTCAAATATGTACATACAGTACATCACACACCAATCATTCTCAATGAACTCGCAGTTGGCATGCATGTTACATGCATGTAATAACATCACAATAACCTTCCCAATAATCAACTTGAAATTGTATTCTCTTGACGTTTCAACTAGCATTCATCAGGAATAATGATGAATCATTATTTTGTAAAGCGTCTGTCACACCCACCATAGTCTTTTCTCGAACTCTGACACTTCGGCAGGTATGCGTTGTAAGTGCCGACCCACAAAATGTCAGATAAAATATACTCTCGCTTTTCACGTTTTCGCCATATGAAAAATTGACTGCAAAGCACATGTGCAGTATGACATAATAATGAGTTTTATTTAAGTCATGTGACATATGTAGTAACTGCAAGATACAAGGCTGCCTTCTTCACTTGAGGGCTCTATAGGTAAGCACTGTTGCTATGCTAGTTAGCCTAGAGAGAAGGGACCTTCTTCATGGCTTGAGGGCTCTATCAGGTAAGCACTGTTGCTAGCCTAGAGACAAACTAAGCATTAAAATATTTTTGTTTCTCAGCCAAAGACCATATAGTAGCAATCATTTTAACTTTTAGCTACACCTGTAACTGTACATCTTCCAAGCTCTAGTACAGGCAGGCAATCATCTTCTCTCAGAGGACTTGAAAGTTATATAATAAATAATTTCCTGCCTTCAGCTAGAGCTAGCCATATATTAATTATTATGTATATTATAGCTTCTCACTTATTTTAGCCTTTTACTTTTGGTCAAGACGATGCTTGCCTCTCTAAACCTTGCCACTTCAACGATATCTTGCCTCTGTAAACCTCGCCACTTCAACGACGACCTTGCCTCTGTAACCTCGCCACTTCAACAATGACCTTGCTTCTGTAAAACCTCGCCACTTCAAAGATGATTTTGCCTCTGTAAACCTCACCATTTCAACACCTGTGGTGTTATTCTAGTAGAGTAGCTTTTTGCTAAGTTGTGGTCTTATTGCGGATATATCCAGCCAGACTGCCTGGAAGGTTTTTATGGGGAATGTGACCCCTGCATGGATGAATATACCCACTATCCAGCCTGGAGGGTTTTCATTGGGAATGTGACCCCTGCATGCACGAATATACCCACTATCCAGCCTGGAGGGCTTTCATTGGGAATGTGACCCCTGCATGCACGAATATACCCACTATCCAGCCTGGAGTGTTTTCATTGGGAATGTGACCCCTGCATGCATGAATATACCCACTATCCAGCCTGGAGGGTTTTCATTGGGAATGTGACCCCTGCATGCACCTGCATGCACAAATATACCCACTATCCAGCCTGGAGGGCTTGCCGTTTCTTTATTTTTGTTGCTTCTATATATTACGCATCTATTTAAGAACTGCCCTTCTGATTGTAACATCCCCTTCAATTGATACCACGTAAAACCAGTCTTTAATTAACCACGTCACTAATCCCCTCCCATCAGAGGTAAACTGTACTATTAATAGAGACACAGTATATATAGCTCATTCATGAAGCTATGGCATAGACACAGTGTAGCTCACTCATGAAGCTATGGCAGAGACACAGTGTAGCTCATTCATGAAGCTATGGCATAGACACAGTGTAGCTCACTCATGAAGCTATGGCAGAGACACAGTGTAGCTCACTCATGAAGCTATGGCAGAGATACAGTGTAGCTCACCCATGAAGCTATGGCAGAGATATAGTGTAGCTCACTCATGAAGCTATGGCAGAGACATAGTGTAGCTCACTCATGAAGCTATGGCAGAGACATAGTGTAGCTCACTCATGAAGCTATGGCAGAGATACAGTGTAGCTCACCCATGAAGCTATGGCAGAGATATAGTGTAGCTCACCCATGAAGCTATGGCAGAGACACAGTGTAGCTCACCCATGAAGCTATGGCAGAGACATAGTGTAGCTCACTCATGAAGCTATGGCAGAGACACAGTGTAGCTCACCCATGAAGCTATGGCAGAGACACAGTGTAGCTCACCCATGAAGCTATGGCAGAGACACAGTGTAGCTCACCCATGAAGCTATGGCAGAGACACAGTGTAGCTCACTCATGAAGCTATGGCAGAGACACAGTGTAGCTCACTCATGAAGCTATGGCAGAAACACAGTGTAGCTCACTCATGAAGCTATGGCAGAGACACAGTGTAGCTCACTCATGAAGCTATGGCAGAGATATAGTGTAGCTCACCCATGAAGCTATGGCAGAGATATAGTGTAGCTCACCCATGAAGCTATGGCAGAGACACAGTGTAGCTCACCCATGAAGCTATGGCAGAGACATAGTGTAGCTCACTCATGAAGCTATGGCAGAGACACAGTGTAGCTCACTTGAAGCTATGGCAGAGATATAGTGTAGCTCACCCATGAAGCTATGGCAGAGACAAAGTGTAGCTCACTCATGAAGCTATGGCAGAGATATAGTGTAGCTCACCCATGAAGCTATGGCAGAGATAAAGTGTAGCTCACCCATGAAGCTATGGCAGAGATATAGTGTAGCTCACTCAAGAAGCTATGGCAGAGACACAGTGTAGCTCACTCATGAAGCTATGGCAGAGACACAGTGTAGCTCACTCATGAAGCTATGGCAGAGACACAGTGTAGCTCACCCATGAAGCTATGGCAGAGACATAGTGTAGCTCACTCATGAAGCTATGGCAGAGACACAGTGTAGCTCACTCATGAAGCTATGGCAGAGACACAGTGTAGCTCACTCATGAAGCTATGGCAGAGACACAGTGTAGCTCACTCATGAAGCTATGGCAGAGACACAGTGTAGCTCACCCATGAAGCTATGGCAGAGACACAGTGTAGCTCACTCATGAAGCTATGGCAGAGACACAGTGTAGCTCACTCATGAAGCTATGGCAGAGACACAGTGTAGCTCACTCATGAAGCTATGGCAGAGACACAGTGTAGCTCACTCATGAAGCTATGGCAGAGACACAGTGTAGCTCACTCATGAAGCTATGGCAGAGACACAGTGTAGCTCACTCATGAAGCTATGGCAGAGACACAGTGTAGCTCACCCATGAAGCTATGGCAGTGACACAGTGTAGCTCACTCATGAAGCTATGGCAGAGATATAGTGTAACTCACTCATGAAGCTATGGCAGAGACACAGTGTAGCTCACTCATGAAGCTATGGCAGAGACACAGTGTAGCTCACCCATGAAGCTATGGCAGAGATATAGTGTAGCTCACTCATGAAGCTATGGCAGAGACACAGTGTAGCTCACTCATGAAGCTATGGCAGAGACATAGTGTAGCTCACCCATGAAGCTATGGCAGAGATATAGTGTAACTCACTCATGAAGCTATGGCAGAGACATAGTGTAGCTCACCCATGAAGCTATGGCAGAGATATAGTGTAGCTCACCCATGAAGCTATGGCAGAGACATAGTGTAGCTCACCCATGAAGCTATGGCAGAGATATAGTGTAGCTCACCCATGAAGCTATGGCAGAGATATACATGTAGTGTAGCTCACTCATGAAGCTATGGCAGAGACATAGTGTAGCTCACCCATGAAGCTATGGCAGAGACACAGTGTAGCTCACCCATGAAGCTATGGCAGAGACATAGTGTAGCTCACCCATGAAGCTATGGCAGAGACACAGTGTAGCTCACTCATGAAGCTATGGCAGAGACACAGTGTAGCTCACCCATGAAGCTATGGCAGAGACACAGTGTAGCTCACCCATGAAGCTATGGCAGAGACACAGTGTAACTCACTCATGAAGCTATGGCAGAGACACAGTGTAGCTCACTCATGAAGCTATGGCAGAGATATAGTGTAGCTCACTCATGAAGCTATGGCAGAGACACAGTGTAGCTCACCCATGAAGCTATGGCAGAGATATAGTGTAGCTCACTCATGAAGCTATGGCAGAAACACAGTGTAGCTCACCCATGAAGCTATGGCAGAGACACAGTGTAGCTCACTCATGAAGCTATGGCAGAGACACAGTGTAGCTCACTCATGAAGCTATGGCAGAGACATAGTGTAGCTCACCCATGAAGCTATGGCAGAGATATAGTGTAGCTCACCCAAGAAGCTATGGCAGAGACACAGTGTAGCTCACTCATGAAGCTATGGCAGAGACACAGTGTAGCTCACTCATGAAGCTATGGCAGAGACATAGTGTAGCTCACTCATGAAGCTATGGCAGAGACACAGTGTAGCTCAATCATGAAGCTATGGCAGAGACACAGTGTAGCTCACTCATGAAGCTATGGCAGAGACACAGTGTAGCTCACTCATGAAGCTATGGCAGAGACACAGTGTAGCTCACTCATGAAGCTATTGCAGAGATATAGTGTAGCTCACCCATGAAGCTATGGCAGAGACATAGTGTAGCTCACCCATGAAGCTATGGCAGAGACACAGTGTAGCTCACTCATGAAGCTATGGCAGAGACACAGTGTAGCTCACTCATGAAGCTATGGCAGAGACATAGTGTAGCTCACTCATGAAGCTATGGCAGAGACACAGTGTAGCTCACTCATGAAGCTATGGCAGAGACATAGTGTAGCTCACTCATGAAGCTATGGCAGAGACACAGTGTAGCTCAATCATGAAGCTATGGCAGAGACACAGTGTAGCTCACTCATGAAGCTATGGCAGAGACACAGTGTAGCTCACCCATGAAGCTATGGCAGAGACACAGTGTAGCTCACCCATGAAGCTATGGCAGAGATATAGTGTAGCTCACCCAAGAAGCTATGGCAGAGATATAGTGTAGCTCACTCATGAAGCTATGGCAGAGACACAGTGTAGCTCACTCATGAAGCTATGGCAGAGACACAGTGTAGCTCACCCATGAAGCTATGGCAGAGATATAGTGTAGCTCACCCAAGAAGCTATGGCAGAAACACAGTGTAGCTCACTCATGAAGCTATGGCAGAGACACAGTGTAGCTCACCCATGAAGCTATGGCAGAGATATAGTGTAGCTCACCCAAGAAGCTATGGCAGAGATATAGTGTAGCTCACTCATGAAGCTATGGCAGAGACACAGTGTAGCTCACTCATGAAGCTATGGCAGAGACACAGTGTAGCTCACCCATGAAGCTATGGCAGAGACATAGTGTAGCTCACCCATGAAGCTATGGCAGAGATATAGTGTAGCTCACCCAAGAAGCTATGGCAGAAACACAGTGTAGCTCACTCATGAAGCTATGGCAGAGACACAGTGTAGCTCACTCATGAAGCTATGGCAGAGACACAGTGTAGCTCACTCATGAAGCTATGGCAGAGACACAGTGTAGCTCACTCATGAAGCTATGGCAGAGACATAGTGTAGCTCACTCATGAAGCTATGGCAGAGACATAGTGTAGCTCACCCATGAAGCTATGGCAGAGATACAGTGTAGCTCACTCATGAAGCTATGGCAGAGATACTATGTAGCTCGCTCATGAAGCTATTCAGCCTGTTATCACTCGCCTATGCAGCCAGTTTTCTCAAATCTACTGCTGTTTTCTTGATCTTATATGATGACCATTACCAGTTTATGGGTGAACATATGGTACATAGATACATACACGGTAGATACATCATGCGCGGCAATACCAAGGTTTGCAGCCAAACCCACCCCTGAGGGCTCACTTCACTGGCCAAATATAAGCCAAAATATTATCTTTGAAGATGAATTTACTGGCTGTGTAACTCACTTTTATTCTCAACACATGCTTATACGCATTCCAGAAGTCTCTTTGCAGCTATATAACAGCAGCTAAAACATCAATTAGATCGCCCTAGCCCTAGCCCTAGCTACATCTAATGATCTAGATGAGATGTGAGCTTTTCAGGGAAGGGTCAGCTATCTACCATAAAATAAAAATTAAATTTTAAGTGGGCATACCCAACACACAGAGGGTTAGCACGCTGTCTGAGATTCAGCATTGACTTGGCTGCCCCATATTTTTCACCAACAGCTTGATTTCTACTTCCATGTCTTTTGGAATCACATAAAGCCTGGGCTCACATAGCTAAACTCATGCACAAAATCTATTATTGCTAAGCAAAAAAAAAAATTGAAACTAATAACAAGCACATGCAGTTCTTCTGCTTGTTAATTGCACATTCAAATTTGATACTTTCATGTGCAAACATTTATCTCGTGCATGAACTTAGGCAGGTGTCAAGTCCTTCTGATGATTCATTTTTGCAATAACCACTTGAAATTGTATTCTCTCAAAACGTAGCCTTCGTCAGGAATATTTTTTTATTTGACCTGGACTCCATCAGGAGTTATGTCTATTCCAAGAACTAGTTCTGTGTGCAGCGTCTATTATTTACCTTGTCCCTGGCCACCAAAGTGACTACAGATGCTCCTTTCTGTATTGCTGCAGCAGCTAGACACTTGCCTATTCCGCTGCTACCTCCAGTAATCTAAAAGCAACACCCACACCGGTCAATACACAAAACGATGTCTACGCCAAGAGATATACTGACCATAACATGCTTTCCTTTGATGGAATAGACTTTCCTACGGAACAGTGCGAGCAAAATGAGCAAAGTAACTGCCGAACACGTACAGAGAGATACCAATTCGAGCAACATCTCTCTAGTTCTCGCTAACCATGGGATTTGCAGCGCGCCGCATCTCTAATGAACCGCACCTTCGCAACGCAATTTTCCGTCTACGTTTAATTTACCAGCAGAATTTCCTGACACTGGACAATAGTAGTATCGCGAGGAATTATTTAACTTTAGCATGCAGATGCTGGGTCAGAGGAGATAGATATTATATCACGCGCGAATTTTTAGGCCCTAGAGGATTACGGAACGTATCTTCTAGTCAAGCTGTTAGTAGGAAACAAGGAAGTTGAAAGTTGCTCGACTGTTTGTGGCCAACCAAGATGTCTGGGGGTACAGCGATGGAGGTAATGTCTACAACTTGGAACGCTTAGGATGTTTGTGTTCTAGAGTTGTCTATCTTAGCTAAACGTGTAATAAATAAGTTAGAGTACTATTTAGTCATGCACGTAACCTTTTCACAATGCCACGACTAACCGCTGTCAACATTATGTCCCATGATGATCACATGATTAGATGCCACCCAACCCCCTTGTTCCCTCTGCAGAAAGCCATAGACTTGGTGAAGAAGGCCACAGATGCAGACAATGCTGAGAAGTATGATGACGCTCTTCACTTTTACGAGCATGCTATAGACTACTTTCTACATGCTCTCAAATGTTAGCATCAACTAATGTTGACCACAAGAGATTTTGAATATGGTTTGCCCTACGTGATAGCCATTACCTCTCATCCCTCATAGAAGTAGCCCACGTAAACACAGTTGTCTCCCACCCAGACTAACAATGTATGCACTGATCCTCAAATTTGCTGCAGGAATTTCACATCACAGGTCACTATTTCTAGCAGTACTAGCAAAGCATGCATGCATTGAAGGTAGTCTCTATGTAACTAAGCTGCACAATGCATTTAGGAAGTGCTACCATAGCACACCCCACCCACTTATTCCTGTGAGGTCAGCTACGTGGTTGGGAGGGAGGGAGTCTTGGAATATCGGCCTCTACCGGTCGTTCCTGTTTCCTCTCCTGCATGTTTAGTCATGTGTGGTGTTGTTCTTCATATGCGTGATCCGTGGTTACAGATGAGGCCCATGGAGATCGAGCCAAGGACAGTATCCGGGGCAAGTGTGCACAATATTTGGAGAGAGCAGAACAGCTCAAGAAGCATTTGGCCAAAAGCAGGAGTAAGGGCAAAGTTCATTCACAAGGACCCAACGCATCCAAAGAGAAGAAGAAGTACGTCTTCCCGTTGTGTGTGTGGTGATGTCGAGGTGTGCTGATAGTGAAGGATATGTGGTGTGTGTGTGCTGGGTGGTGTGTGTATATGTTGGTGGTGGTAGAGTGTGTCTGCTGACAGTTGAGTATGTTTTGTGCTGATGATGTGGTGTATGTGTGCTGATAGTGGAGTGTGTGCTGATAGTGGAGTGTTTATGGTGTGTGTGATGATGTGGAGTGTGTTGTGTGCGTGCTGATGGTGGAGTGTTTGTACTAATGGTGGAGTGTGTGGTGTGTGCTGATGGTGGATTGTGTGGTGTGTGCTGATGGTGGAGTGTGTGGTGTGTGCTGATGGTGGAGTGAGTGATGTGGGCTGATAGTGGTGTGTGTGGTGTGTGCTGATGGTGGAGTGAGTGATTGCATCATATTGGACTACAAGTTTTCCAAGGACATTGAGATTCCTTGAATGCGTACTTTGGACTCTCCCGGGATGTTCCTTGTGAGGCTTGCTATATATACAGACTAGGGCTAGGGCTAGAGGCAGGGCTATGCTAGGACTAGAAGTGGGCTAGAGGCAGGGCTATGCTAGGACTAGGGCAAGTGAAGTGGGCTAGAGGCAGGGCTATGCTAGGGCTAGAGGCAGGGCTATGCTAGGACTAGGGCAAGTGAAGTGGGCTAGAGGCAGGGCTATGCTAGGACTAGGGCAAGTGAAGTGGGCTAGAGGCAGGGCTATGCTAGGACGGGCAAGTGAAGTGGGCTAGGGGCAGGGCTATGCTAGGACTAGTGCAAGTGAAGTGGGCTAGAGGCAGGGCTATGCTAGGACTAGGGCAAGTGAAGTGAGCTAGAGGCAGGGCTATGCTAGGACTAGTGCAAGTGAAGTGGGCTAGAGGCAGGGCTTATGCTAGGACTAGGGCAAGTGAAGAGGGCTAGAGGCAGGGCTATGCTAGGACTAGGGCAAGTCAAGTGGGCTAGAGGCAGGGCTATACTAGGGCAAGTGAAGTGGGCTAGAGGCAGGGCTATGCTAGGACTAGGGCAAGTGAAGTGGGCTAGAGGCAGGGCTATGCTAGGACTAGGGCAAGTGAAGTGGGCTAGAGGCAGGGCTATGCTAGGACTAGGGCAAGTGAAGTGGGCTAGAGGCAGGGCTATGCTAGGACTAGTGCAAGTGAAGTGGGCTAGAGGCAGGGCTTATGCTAGGACTAGGGCAAGTGAAGAGGGCTAGAGGCAGGGCTATGCTAGGACTAGGGCAAGTCAAGTGGGCTAGAGGCAGGGCTATACTAGGGCAAGTGAAGTGGGCTAGAGGCAGGGCTATGCTAGGACTAGGGCAAGTGAAGTGGGCTAGAGGCAGGGCTATGCTAGGACTAGGGCAAGTGAAGTGGGCTAGAGGCAGGGCTATGCTAGGACTAGGGCAAGTGAAGTGGGCTAGAGGCAGGGCTATGCTAGGACTAGGGCAAGTGAAGTGGGCTAGAGGCAGGGCTATGCTAGGACTAGGGCAAGTGAAGTGGGCTAGAGGCAGGGCTATGCTAGGACTAGTGCAAGTGAAGTGGGCTAGAGGCAGGGCTATGCTAGGACTAGGGCAAGTGAAGTGGGCTAGAGGCAGGGCTATGCTAGGACTAGGGCAAGTGAAGTGGGCTAGGGGCAGGGCTATGCTAGGACTAGGGCAAGTGAAGTGGGCTAGAGGCAGGTCTATGCTAGGACTAGTGCAAGTGAAGTGGGCTAGAGGCAGGGCTATGCTAGGACTAGGGCAAGTGAAGTGGGCTAGAGGCAGGGCTATGCTAGGACTAGGCAAGTGAAGTGGGCTAGAGGCAGGGCTATGCTAGGACTAGGGCAAGTGAAGTGGGCTAGAGGCAGGGCTATGCTAGGACTAGGGCAAGTGAAGTGGGCTAGAGGCAGGGCTATGCTAGGACTAGGGCAAGTCAAGTGGGCTAGAGGCAGGGCTGTGCTAGGACTAGGGCAAGTGAAGTGGGCTAGAGGCAGGGCTATGCTAGGACTAGGGCAAGTCAAGTGGGCTAGAGGCAGGGCTATGCTAGGACTAGAAGTGGGCTAGAGGCAGGGCTATGCTAGGAGTAGGGCAAGTGAAGTGGGCTATAGGCAGGGCTATGCTAGGACTAGGGCAAGTGAAGTGGGCTAGGGGCAGGGCTATGCTAGGACTAGGGCAAGTGAAGTGGGCTAGAGGCAGGGCTATGCTAGGACTAGTGCAAGTGAAGTGGGCTAGAGGCAGGGCTATGCTAGGACTAGGGCAAGTGAAGTGGGCTAGAGGCAGGGCTATGCTAGGACTAGGGCAAGTGAAGTGGGCTAGAGGCAGGGCTATGCTAGGACTAGGGCAAGTGAAGTGGGCTAGAGGCAGGGCTATGCTAGGACTAGTGCAAGTGAAGTGGGCTAGAGGCAGGGCTATGCTAGGACTAGGGCAAGTGAAGTGGGCTAGAGGCAGGGCTATGCTAGGACTAGGGCAAGTGAAGTGGGCTAGAGGCAGGGCTATGCTAGGACTAGGGCAAGTGAAGTGGGCTAGAGGCAGGGCTATGCTAGGACTAGGGCAAGTCAAGTGGGCTAGAGGCAGGGCTATGCTAGGACTAGGGCAAGTGAAGTGGGCTAGAGGCAGGGCTATACTAGGACTAGGGCAAGTGAAGTGGGCTAGAGGCAGGGCTATGCTAGGACTAGTGCAAGTGAAGTGGGCTAGAGGCAGGGCTATGCTAGGACTAGGGCAAGTGAAGTGGGCCAGAGGCAGGGCTATGCTAGGACTAGGGCAAGTGAAGTGGGCTAGAGGCGCAGGGCTATGCTAGGACTAGGCAAGTGAAGTGGGCTAGCTAGGACTAGGGCAAGTCAAGTGGGCTAGAGGCAGGGCTATGCTAGAACTAGGGCAAGTGAAGTGGGCTAGAGGCAGGGCTATGCTAGGACTAGGGCAAGTGAAGTGGGCTAGAGGCAGGGCTATGCTAGGACTAGTGCAAGTGAAGTGGGCTAGAGGCAGGGCTATGCTAGGACTAGGGCAAGTGAAGTGGGCCAGAGGCAGGGCTATGCTAGGACTAGGGCAAGTGAAGTGGGCTAGAGGCAGGGCTATGCTAGGGCAAGTGAAGTGGGCTAGAGGCAGGGCTATGCTAGGACTAGGGCCAGTCAAGTGGGCTAGAGGCAGGGCTATGCTAGGACTAGGGCAAGTGAAGTGGACTAGAGGCAGGGCTATGCTAGGACTAGGGCAAGTGAAGTGGGCTAGAGGCAGGGCTATGCTAGGACTAGGGCAAGTGAAGTGGGCTAGAGGCAGGGCTATGCTAGGACTAGGGCAAGTGAAGTGGGCTAGAGGCAGGGCTATGCTAGGACTAGGGCAAGTGAAGTGGACTAGAGGCAGGGCTATGCTAGGACTAGTGCAAGTGAAGTGGGCTAGAGGCAGGGCTATGCTAGGACTAAGGTGAGTGAAGAGGGCTAGGGGTGTAGGCTAGGGCGAGTGTAGTGGGTTATAGGTTAGGAGGAATGAAGTATGCTAGAGGTGGACTATGCTAAGGCTAAGGTGAGAGAAATGGGATAGAAATATGGCTAGTGAGCTATAGGGAGGGTTGTGCTTGGGTTAGGGTGAGTGTAGTGGTCGTCTATCACTAAGAGGTCCCGGGATAAAGGATAGTCCCATGTGTCCCAGTGTGTGAGGGGGGACGTCATTTGTTCACTTCTCTCTGCAGAGGTGGTAGTAGCAAAGGAAAAGGAAATGGAGATTCTAGCGATGAAGGAGACCCAGAGAGTGAGTCGAGGAGGAGGCAATTGGACAGTAAGTCACTACTCTATGGAGAGGGACCAACACTACACTGGGTGGGGGCAGGTTGAAGTACACTGTAGGTTGACAATAGCTCTATGGGGACACACACTGGACCAACACCACAATGGGTGGAGGCAGGTTGAAGTAGGTTGACAATAGCTCTATGGGGACACACACTGGACCAACACCACAATGGGTGGAGGCAGGTTGAAGTAGGTTGACAATAGCTCTATGGGGACACACACTGGACCAACACCACAATGGGTGGAGGCAGGTTGAAGTAGGTTGACAATAGCTCTATGGGGACACACACTGGACCAACACCACAATGGGTGGAGGCAGGTTGAAGTAGGTTGACAATAGCTCTATGGGGACACACACTGGACCAACACCACAATGGGTGGAGGCAGGTTGAAGTAGGTTGACAATAGCTCTATGGGGACACACACTGGACCAACACCACAATTGGTGGAGGCAGGTTGAAGTAGGTTGACAATAGCTCTATGGGGACACACACTGGACCAACACCACAATGGGTGGAGGCAGGTTGAAGTAGGTTGACAATAGCTCTATGGGCACACACACTGGGTGGAGGGTGGAGCAGGTTGAAGTAGGTTGACAATAGCTCTATGGGCACACACACTGGACCAACACCACACTGGGTGGAGGCAGGTTGAAGTAGGTTACAATAGCTCTATGGGCACACACACTGGGTGGAGGGTGGAGCAGGTTGAAGTAGGTTGACAATAGCTCTATGGGCACACACACTGGACCAACACCACACTGGGTGGAGGCAGGTTGAAGTAGGTTACAATAGCTCTATGGGCACACACACTGGGTGGAGGGTGGAGCAGGTTGAAATTGGTTGACAATAGCTCTATGGGCACACACACTGGACCAACACACACTGGGTGGAGGCAGGTTGAAGTAGGTTACAATAGCTCTATGGGCACACACACTGGACCAACACCACACTGGGTGGAGCCAGTATATGTACATGCCCCCCACATGACAACTACATGCATTCTTTCAGCTCTACAGATGTTCCTGTCTCTATAGCTGTCAGGACAACCTCAGATATACAAGCTTTTTGTCCCTAGTAATCTAATCTCATGGTCATATCCCTGTGTTGCTTTCCACATCTGATAATCTTGAAATGTCTGCTGCTCCCATGTTTATCATGGCATTAACCCCTTCTTCCCTGTGCGCTCCTCTTGAACACTTTATATATTTAGTCATGTGTTATTCCTTTAACCATTTCTCTTTCTTAAATAACCCTTCCCTTTCCTCTCTTGCTCTCTCGTCTACTCCTGTCTCTCAGGTGCTATTGTGACTGAGAAGCCTAATGTTCATTGGGATGACATAGCTGGTCTAGCCGTGGCCAAGGAGTCCCTCAAGGAGACCGTCATCCTCCCCGTGAAGTTCCCCCATCTCTTTACTGGTATAGTATGCACCATCATGCTATTATCTGAGTGTTGGGGTGTGGTAGCGATACTTATATTTGTTTGACCCTTGACTCGTGTTTCAAAATGGCGGACGTAAAAACAAAACACAAAGACAAAGTGAATATCTCTCCCTCCCCTCGGTAAAGACTCATTGGCATCTTCTTAGCACCTGAGAAGTGGTGGTTGCGGCCAATTTTAGCCCCAAATACACTTCCATTGCGACTTGAATCCTTCTCAAAGAGGGTACATCACCAGCCAAAGAAACGAAATTTGTCTTCAAGGATATGTATCCAGGTTCCCCCACATCACTTGTGTACAAGAGGCCTTCTTTATAATTACTACCAGAAAACGCCAAATTTTTGTTCAATACATTGCAGCAGCTAATCTCTTTCTTGATCTCTAAGCAGCGGATAATCACTCTATGGACCCGCATGTGCACTGTTGAGCCTAGCAACTGAGCTGATTCAACACTGAGCCTGGTAGCTGAGCTGATTCAACACTGAGCCTGGCTGCTGAGCTGATTCAACACTGAGCCTGGCAACTGAGCTGATTCAACACTGAGCCTGGCAACTGAGCTGATTCAACACTGAGCCTGGCTGCTGAGCTGATTCAACACTGAGCCTGGCAACTGAGCTGATTCAACACTGAGCCTGGCAACTGAGCTGATTCAACACTGAGCCTTGCAACTGAGCTGATTCAACACTGAGCCTGGCTGCTGAGCTGATTCAACACTGAGCCTGGCTGCTGAGATGATTCAACACTGAGCCTGGCAACTTAGCTGATTCAACACTGAGCCTGGCAACTGAGCTGATTCAACACTGAGCCTGGCAACTGAGCTGATTCAACACTGAGCCTGGCTGCTGAGCTGATTCAACACTGAGCCTGGCTGCTGAGCTGATTCAACACTGAGCCTGGCAACTGAGCTGATTCAACACTGAGCCTGGCAACTGAGCTGATTCAACACTGAGCCTGGCAGCTGAGCTGATTCAACACTGAGCCTGGCTGCTGAGCTGATTCAACACTGAGCCTGGCAACTGAGCTGATTCAACACTGAGCCTGGCAACTGAGCTGATTCAACACTGAGCCTGGCAGCTGAGCTGATTCAACACTGAGCCTGGCTGCTGAGCTGATTCAACACTGAGCCTGGCAACTGAGCTGATTCAACACTGAGCCTGGCAACTGAGCTGATTCAACACTGAGCCTGGCAACTGAGCTGATTCAACACTGAGCCTGGCAGCTAAGCTGATTCAAAACTGAGCCTGGCTGCTGAACTGATTCAACACTGAGCCTGGCAACTGAGCTGATTCAACACTGAGCCTGGCAACTGAGCTGATTCAACACTGAGCCTGGCTGCTGAACTGATTCAACACTGTTGAGCCTGGCAGCTGAGAGGATTCAACACCAGGTACATAGATTATATACAGTAGGTGCCAGATAGATTATATGTAGTGTATACAGTAGTTACCAGGTAGATTATATGTAGTGTATACAGTAGTTACCACGTAGATTTTGTGTAGTGTATACAGTAGTTACCAGGTAGATTATGTGTAGTGTATACAGTAGTTACCACGTAGATTATGCAGTAGTTACCAGGTAGATTATATGTAGTGTATACAGTAGTTACCAGGTAGATTATATGTAGTGTATACAGTAGTTACCAGGTAGATTATATGCAGTGTATACAGTAGTTACCAGGTAGATTATGTGTAGTGTATACAGTAGTTACCAGGTAGATTATGCAGTAGTTGCCAGGTAGATTATATGTAGTGTATACAATAGTTACCAGGTAGATTATATGTAGTGTATACAGTAGTTACCAGGTAGATTATGTGTAGTGTATACAGTAGTTACCAGGTAGATTATATGTAGTGTATACAGTAGTTACCAGGTAGATTATATGCAGTGTATACAGTAGTTACCAGGTAGATTATATGCAGTGTATACAGTAGTTACCAGGTAGATTATATGTAGTGTATACAGTAGTTACCAGGTAGATTATATGTAGTGTATACAGTAGTTACCAGGTAGATTATATGTAGTGTATACAGTAGTTACCAGGTAGATTATATGTAGTGTATACAGTAGTTACCAGGTAGATTATATGCAGTGTATACAGTAGTTACCAGGTAGATTATATGCAGTGTATACAGTAGTTACCAGGTAGATTATATGTAGTGTATACAGTAGTTACCAGGTAGATTATATGTAGTGTATACAGTAGTTACCAGGTAGATTATATGTAGTGTATACAGTAGTTACCAGGTAGATTATGCAGTAGTTGCCAGGTAGATTATATGTAGTGTATACAATAGTTACCAGGTAGATTATTGTAGTGTATACAGTAGTTACCAGGTAGATTACATATATGCTGTATATATGGGATAGTTATAATGTATGGCTGCTCTAGCTGAAGGCAACACGTGATTTCATATATAAAGTGGAAGTGCTCTGAGAGGGAACCATTGGCTGCCGTACTAGAGCTTGAAGGCCGAGGTATTGGACTAAAATGTCTGCTACGCTCATTGGCCTCAAATCTAGCGAACAGAAACAAAAAAGCCTTACAAGACTTTTGTTTCCTTTGATTGTCTCTAGGCTAGCTAGCATAGCAATAATGCTTACCTGATAGAGCCCTCAAGTGAAGAAGGTAGCCTTGTCTCTAGGCTAGCTAGCATAGCAACAGTGCTTACCTAAAAGAGCCTGGATGAAGAATGCAGCCTGTCTCTAGGCTAGTAGCATAGCAACAGTGCTTACCTAATAGAGCCCTCAAGTGAAGAAGGCAGCTTATCTCTAAGCTAGCCAGTGCTTACCTAATAGAGTCTGGATGAAGAAGACAGCCTTGTCTCTAGGCTAGCTATCATAGCAACAGTGCTTACCTGATAGAGCCCGGCATGAAGAAGGTGGCCTTGACTCTAGGCTAGCTAGCATAGCAACAGTGCTCACCTGATAGAGCCTGGCATGAAGAAGGTGGCCTTGACTCTAGCTGTTAAGTTATTGTCACATGACTTGAAGGCATGTGCATGTGGTTCATTACTTTTATTTTCTACCCTAAAGATTTACAGGTATGAGCAGTTTTAAAAAGTCAACTTGAGCTTGAATAAGTGTGAAGATGTGGCCTGTTCTCCTTGTTTGTGTCTTGTTATAACACTGGCTGGTATTGCCATGGAGATTATATGAGCAGTGTCTGGTGTTGCCATGGAGATTATATGAGCAGTGTCTGGTGTTGCCATGGAGATTATGTTAAATATGCACAGGTTGATATTGTGGAGATTATATTAGCTGTGACTATTGTTGCCAAGGAGGTGTCACTGGTCAGTGTTGCCATCGAAATTGTAAGCACTAGCAGGTGTTGCCATAGAGATGGTGGCTGATGTTGCCATGGGGATTATATTAGCAGCTGGTGTTGCCGTGGAGATTATATTAGCACTGGCTGGTGTTGCCGTGGAGATTACATTGGCACTGGCTGGTATTGCCATGGAGATTAGATTAGCAGTGGCTGGTGTTGCCGTGGAGATTATATTGGCACTGGCTGGTATTGCCATGGAGATTAGATTAGCAGTGGCTGGTGTTGCCGTGGAGATTAGATTAGCATTGACTGGTGTTGCCATGGAGATTATATTGGCACTGGCTGGTATTGCCATGGAGATTAGATTAGCAGTGGCTGGTGTTGCCATGGAGATTAGATTAGCATTGACTGGTGTTGCCATGGAGATTATATTGGCACTGGCTGGTATTGCCATGGAGATTAGATTAGCAGTGGCTGGTGTTGCCATGGAGATTAGATTAGCATTGACTGGTGTTGCCATGGAGATTATATTAGCACTGGCTGGTATTGCCATGGAGATGACAGTGAGACTTTTGTAAGTAATATTGGCATGTCATCAGTGGAGCATAGCAGACAAATAACCTGTTGTTGTTGTTGTTGTTGTTGTTGTTGTACTCGTTATTGTGTGTGCAGGTTGCATGAGGGACTAGACATACTATTGTTACATGTAAAAGTGTTATGAATCAGTACTTATCATGCAACAGGCAGCACTAATACGATTGACATGCATATTCTACAAACTGAAACCTGAATGCTCATACTATAATAGTGAATATAGTTTTCATGAAGTATTTCAAGGGTGAAGTAACTTGTTTTACTACTTTCAATGATGAATACTGAGGGAGGGAAGAAAAGAGACTCTAGAGCTTATCAGTGAGGGCTAAGCTACCATCTCTCCTAAGCACTGCACCATCTTCCCAAGCTCAAGTCAGCCTTCCATGTGGTGGCACTTGCTCTTTGCATGCTTCGCTGAGCTCTGCCTTGTTACAGTCATACGAGGCAAGTTGATCCATGTCCTTCACCGATGGCAAACCTTCATAGGCCTATGGTTGTATTTTCGGCCGAACTAACACGCCATACCTTGTCCATCCAACTCAAACACCTAGGGAAAATTCATCTTCCATTCTTGATCCATGCCAACCTTCCTCTGCTTGTTTGGGCTGCTACGAACACCCTCGTCTGACGCCATGCTTAGGCAAGTCCCACTCGCGAGACAGGGCGTTGAGCACCAATCTCAAGTCTGAGTTTCTGTGCCTCCAGTACGAGTGTTATAATAACATGTCCTCATTTGTTTCTTCTTGTGCAGTAACAAGTTAACATATTCCTATTGTTGTTAGTCTTCTTCCTGTTGTGTGGTGTTCAGCTACTGCCTCCCGCAGGGCTGGTGTTGTGTGGTGTTCAGCTACTGCCTCCCGCAGGGCTGGTGTTGTGTGGTGTTCAGCTACCACCTCCCGCAGGGCTGGTGTTGTGTGGTGTTCAGCTACTGCCTCCCGCAGGGCTGGTGTTGTGTGGTGTTCAGCTACTGCCTCCCGCAGGGCTGGTGTTGTGTGGTGTTCAGCTACTGCCTCCCGCAGGGCTGGTGTTTGTGGTGTTCAGCTACTGCCTCCTGCAGGGCTGGTGTTGTGTGGTGTTCAGCTACTGCCTCCTGCAGGGCTGGTGTTGTGTGGTGTTCAGCTACTGCCTCCTGCAGGGCTGGTGTTGTGTGGTGTTCAGCTACTGCCTCCTGCAGGGCTGGTGTTGTGTGGTGTTCAGCTACTGCCTCCTGCAGGGCTGGTGGCAGTCCACATGTTGCTGGTATTCTACTCCCAATAGTATACCAGTCTTATCACAGCAGGCAGGGCACTGCAGTGAATCATTCACATCACAGCAGGCAGTGCCACTGCAGTGAATCATTCACATCACACCAGGCAGGGTCACTGCAGTGAATCATTCACATCACACCAGGCAGGGGCACTGCAGTGAATCATTCACATCACAGCAGGCAGGGGCACTGCAGTGAATCATTCACATCACACCAGGCAGGGCACTGCAGTGAATCATTCACATCACACCAGGCAGGGCACTGCAGTGAATCATTCACATCACACCAGGCAGAGGCACTGCAGTGAATCATTCACATCACACCAGGCAGGGCCACTGCAGTGAATCATTCACATCACACCAGGCAGGGGCACTGCAGTGAATCATTCACATCACACCAGGCAGGGCACTGCAGTGAACCATTCACATCACACCAGGCAGGGCACTGCAGTGAACCATTCATATCACACCAGGCAGGGACACTGCAGTGAATCATTCACATCACACCAGGCAGGGCACTGCAGTGAACCATTCATATCACACCAGGCAGGGACACTGCAGTGAATCATTCACATCACACCAGGCAGGGTCACTGCAGTGAATCATTCACATCACACCAGGCAGGGACACTGCAGTGAATCATTCACATCACACCAGGCAGGGACACTGCAGTGAATCATTCACATCACAGCAGGCAGGGGCACTGCAGTGAATCATTCACATCACACCAGGCAGGGACACTGCAGTGAATCATTCACATCACACCAGGCAGTGCCACTGCAGTGAATCATTCACATCACACCAGGCAGGGGCACTGCAGTGAATCATTCACATCACACCAGGCAGGAACACTGCAGTGAATCATTCACATCACACCAGGCAGGGGCACTGTGCACAGTGAATCATTCACATCACACCAGGCAGGGGCACTGCAACCATTCACATCACAGCAGGCAGTGCCACTGCAGTGAATCATTCACATCACAGCAGGCAGTGCCACTGCAGTGAATCATTCTTATCACACCAGGCAGGGCCACTGCAGTGAATCATTCACATCACACCAGGCAGGGCCACTGCAGTGAATCATTCACATCACACCAGGCAGGGGCACTGCAGTGAATCATTCACATCACACCAGGCAGGGCCACTGCAGTGAATCATTCACATCACACCAGGCAGGAACACTGCAGTGAATCATTCACATCACACCAGGCAGGGACACTGCAGTGAATCATTCACATCACACCAGGCAGGGACACTGCAGTGAATCATTCACATCACACCAGGCAGGGTCACTGCAGTGAATCATTCACATCACACCAGGCAGGGACACTGCAGTGAATCATTCACATCACACCAGGCAGGGTCACTGCAGTGAATCATTCACATCACACCAGGCAGGAATACTGCAGTGAATCATTCACATCACACCGGGCAGGGACACTGCAGTCACCTACTGTGGCCTGGAGTGTAGCTGCTGAAAGTGTTTGAGGATTATAATTGCAAGCGCACATGAGTGACTTGGCTGGGTGGAGTCAAGAAGCCTAGCAGGCAGGCATACTCTTCTCCCTTCTTCCATAATCGAGAGACACTATTCATGGCGAGGCAGTGGAAGTCTCGAAGTCTTCTGGAACTAAACCTTATGAATCATACATGGGGTGGGAGGACTGACATGTTCACATATGAGGAGATAACCTTGGAGATAAATTTGACGGGGATGAGGGGGGGAGGTTGGACGAGGGTTTAGGAGCTGAAACTGCCAAAGTGTGCTTTAGTTGAAATATGACGTTGTTTTGTCGATCTACAATTTTAGAATGAGAGTCAAACCAGTTGAGGGAGTTAATACTAGTACTTATGCAGGTGCCTGGGTTGAGCAAGCTAATACTAGTAGTTATGCAGGTGCCTGGGTTGAGCAAGCTAATACTAGTAGTTATGTAGGTGCCTGGGTTGAGCAAGCTAATACTAGTAGATATGAAGGTGCCTGGGTTGAGCAAGCTAATACTAGTAGTTATGTAGGTGCCTGGGTTGAGCAAAGTAGTTATGTAGGTGCCTGGGTTGAGCAAGCTAATACTAGTAGTTATGCAGGTGCCTGGGTTGAGCAAGCTAATACTAGTAGTTATGAAGGTGCCTGGGTTGAGCAAAGTAGTTATGAAGGTGCCTGGGTTGAGCAAGCTAATACTAGTAGTTATGTAGGTGCCTGGGTTGAGCAAGCTAATACTAGTAGTTATGAAGGTGCCTGGGTTGAGGGTTGAGCAAGCTAATACTAGTAGTTATGTAGGTGCCTGGCTAATACTAGTAGTTATGTAGGTGCCTGGGTTGAGCAAGCTAATACTAGTAGTTATTAGGTGCCTGGGTTGAGTAAGCTAATACTAGTAGTTATGTAGGTGCCTGGGTTGAGTAAGCTAATACTAGTTACTAGTAGTTATGTAGGTGCCTGGGTTGAGTAAGCTAATACTAGTAGTTATGAAGGTGCCTGGGTTGAGCAAGCTAATACATACTAGTAGTTATGTAGGTGCCTGGGTTGAGCAAGCTAATACTAGTAGTTATGAAGGTGCCTGGGTTGAGCAAGCTAATACTAGTAGTTATGTAGGTGCCTGGGTTGAGCAAGCTAATACTAGTAGTTATGAAGGTGCCTGGGTTGAGCAAGCTAATACTAGTAGTTATGCAGGTGCCTGGGTTGAGCAAGCTAATACTAGTAGTTATGTAGGTGCCTGGGTTGAGCAAGCTAATGCTAGTAGTTATGTAGGTGCCTGGGTTGAGCAAGCTAATACTAGTAGTTATGTAGGTGCCTGGGTTGAGCAAGCTAATACTAGTAGTTATGAAGGTGTCTGGGTTGAGCAAGCTAATACTAGTAGTTATGTAGGTGCCTGGGTTGAGTGAGCTAACACTAGTAGTTATGAAGATGCCTGGGTTGAGCAAGCTAATACTAGTAGTTATGAAGGTGAGTAAGCTAATACTAGTAGTTATGAAGGTGCATGGGTTGAGCAAGCTAATACTAGTAGTTATGAAGGTGCCTGGGTTGAGGGTTGAGCAAGCTAATACTAGTAGTTATGTAGGTGCCTGGGTTGAGCAAGCTAATACTAGTAGTTATGTAGGTGCCTGGGTTGAGCAAGCTAATACTAGTAGTTATTAGGTGCCTGGGTTGAGTAAGCTAATACTAGTAGTTATGTAGGTGCCTGGGTTGAGTAAGCTAATACTAGTAGTTATGCAGGTGCCTGGGTTGAGCAAGCTAATACATACTAGTAGTTATGAAGGTGCCTGGGTTGAGCAAGCTAATACTAGTAGTTATGAAGGTGCCTGGGTTGAGCAAGCTAATACTAGTAGTTATGTAGGTGCCTGGGTTGAGCAAGCTAATACTAGTAGTTATGAAGGTGCCTGGGTTGAGCAAGCTAATACTAGTAGTTATGCAGGTGCCTGGGTTGAGCAAGCTAATACTAGTAGTTATGTAGGTGCCTGGGTTGAGCAAGCTAATACTAGTAGTTATGAAGGTGCCTGGGTTGAGCAAGCTAATACTAGTAGTTATGAAGGTGCCTGGGTTGAGCTAGCTAATACTAGTAGTTATGTAGGTGCCTGGGTTGAGCAAGCTAATACTAGTAGTTATGTAGGTGCCTGGGTTGAGCAAGCTAATACTAGTAGTTATGTAGGTGCCTGGGTTGAGTGAGCTAATACTAGTAGTTATTAGGTGCCTGGGTTGAGCAAGCTAATACTAGTAGTTATGTAGGTGCCTGGGTTGAGTGAGCTAATACTAGTAGTTATTAGGTGCCTGGGTTGAGCAAGCTAATACTAGTAGTTATGTAGGTGCCTGGGTTGAGCAAGCTAATACTAGTAGTTATGTAGGTGCCTGGGTTGAGCAAGCTAATACTAGTAGTTATGTAGGTGCCTGGGTTGAGTGAGCTAATACTAGTAGTTATTAGGTGCCTGGGTTGAGTGAGCTAATACTAGTAGTTATTAGGTGCCTGGGTTGAGCAAGCTAATACTAGTGGGTTGAGCAAGCTAATACTAGTAGTTATGAAGGTGCTGGGTTGAGTAAGCTAATACTAGTAGTTATGTAGGTGAGTGAGCTAATACTAGTAGTTATTAGGTGCCTGGGTTGAGTGAGCTAATACTAGTGGTTATGAAGGTGCCTGGGTTGAGCAAGCTAATACTAGTAGTTATGCAGGTGCCTGGGTTGAGCAAGCTAATACTAGTAGTTATGAAGATGCCTGGCTAATAGTAGTTATGAAGGTGCCTGGGTTGAGCAAGCTAATACTAGTAGTTATGAAGGTGCCTGGGTTGAGCAAGCTAATACTAGTAGTTATGAAGGTGCCTGGGTTGAGCAAGCTAATACTAGTAGTTATGAAGGTGCCTGGGTTGAGCAAGCTGATACTAGTAGTTATGTAGGTGCCTGGGTTGAGCAAGCTGATACTAGTAGTTATGAAGGTGCCTGGGTTGAGCAAGCTAATACTAGTAGTTATTAGGTGCCAATATAAATCTATGTATTGAAAGAACAATTTTTCAATTACAAATCAACTCTCTCAAAGCACGCACAATTTACGGATTTCTCAGATTGACAGGGCAAGTGTATTGTGTAGTGGAACTGATGATGCCCTAGGCAGCTCTGGTATATCAATGTGTGTGTGTGTGTGTATTTTGACTTTCTTCTGCTATGTTGGCATGCAGGCAAGAGGACACCTTGGCGAGGGATTCTTCTCTATGGGGTAAGTTCATCTGCTCAGCAGCTCAAACTCTTACGGTTATGTAGCATATGTCAGGTTGTTGATCCTTTACCCATTTTCTCTGCCTTCAAATGCGCCTTCATCCCCTCCTCTCCTGCTCTCTCTTACTAACTCCTCCCCCTGTAGCCTCCAGGCACGGGAAAGTCATACTTAGCTAAGGCTGTGGCGACAGAGGCAGACTCCACCTTCTTCTCCATCTCATCCTCTGACCTTGTCAGCAAGTGGCTAGGGGAGAGTGAGAGGTTGGTCAAAACACTCTTCGAATCTGCCCGAGAGAGGAAGCCGGCCATCATCTTCATCGATGAGGTGGACTCCCTCTGTAGTGCTCGCTCCGACTCTGAGAACGATGCAACTCGGCGCATCAAGACCGAGTTTCTGGTGCAGATGCAGGGGGTAGGGATCGACAACGATGGCATCTTGGTCTTGGGCGCTACCAACATTCCCTGGGGGCTAGATGCAGCTATCCGTAGACGTTTTGAGAAACGTATTTATATCCCACTGCCTGAGGCAGTTGCACGGAAGAGGATGTTTGAGATCCACATCGGAGACACCTTCACTTCACTCGCTCAAGGCGACTACGCAACCCTTGGCCAGAAGACGGATGGCTACTCTGGTGCAGATATTGGTATCGTGGTGCGCGAGGCTCTTATGATGCCCATACGTAAAGTGCAAAGTGCAACACACTTCAAGATTGCTCGCGGCCCCAGCCCTACAGATCCCAACTGCATTGTAGATGACCTTTTGACCCCATGTAGCCCCCGTGATGCAGGTGCGAGAGAGATGAACTGGATGGATGTACAAGGAGACAAATTACTGGAGCCTAAGGTGACGTTGGCAGATTTCATGCGCTCTCTGCAGAACACACGCCCAACCGTGAACGCTGCGGACCTCAAAAGATTTGAAACGTTCACTGCAGACTTTGGGCAGGAGGGTTGAGGACACACCCCTCCCCTCTCTCTCTTGTCGTGCCATCTGTGATATTTTATATAGTAGTCTCTCGTGAACATGTGTGTATGTTGATAGAAGCCATTTTTATAATGATCACACATGAACCATATCATAAGCACTGAATGATTATTATATAGAGCATTAAGCACTGAATAAGAATGATTATTAAATGGAGCGTTAAGCACTGAATAAGAATGATTATTAAATAGAGCATTAAGCACTGATTATTATATAGAACTGAATAAGAATGATTATATAGAGCATTAAGCACTGAATAAGAATGATTATTATATAGCACTGAATAAGAATGATTATTATATAGAGCATTGAGCACTGAATAAGAATAATTATTATATAGAGCATTAAGCACTGAATAAGAATGATTATTATTATATAGAGCATTAAGCACTGAATAAGAATGATTATTATATAGAGTATGTAACTGTTCACAGATAACACTAGGTGAGGAGTGTGCTAGCCCTCCTGTGTTGGGATAACACTGCTAGCCCTCCTGTGTTGGGATAACACTAGGTGAGGGAGTGTGCTAGCCCTCCTGTGTTGGGATAACACTAGGTGAGGAGTGTGCTAGCCCTCCTGTGTTGGGATAACACTGCTAGCCCTCCTGTGTTGGGATAACACTAGGTGAGGGAGTGTGCTAGCCCTCCTGTGTTGGGATAACACTAGGTGAGGGAGTGTGCTAGCCCTCGTGTGTTGGGATAACACTAGTGTGCTAGCCCTCCTGTGTTGTGATAACACTAGGTGAGGGAGTGTGCTAGCCCTCATGTGTTGGGATAACACTAGGTGAGGGCGTGTGCTAGCCCTCATGTGTTGGGATAACACTAGGAGAGGCCCTCATGTGTTGGGATAACACTAGGTGAGGGAGTGTGCCAGCCCTCATGTGTTGTGATAACACTAGGAGAGGCCCTCATGTGTTGGGATAACACTAGGTGAGGGAGTGTGCTAGTCCTCATGTGTTGGAATAACACTAGGTGAGGGAGTGTGCTAGCCCTCATGTGTTGGGATAACACTAGGTGAGGGAGTGTGCTAGCCCTCCTGTGTTGGGATAACACTAGGTGAGGGAGTGTGCTAGCCCTCATGTGTTGGGATAACACTAGGTGAGGGAGTGTGCTAGCCCTCCTGTGTTGGGATAACACTAGGTGAGGAGTGTACTAGCCCTCATGTGTTGGGATAACACTGCTAGCCCTCCTGTGTTGGGATAACACTAGGTGAGGAGTGTACTAGCCCTCTTGTGTTGGGATAACACTAGGTGAGGGAGTGTGCTAGCCCTCCTGTGTTGGGATAACACTAGGTGAGGGAGTGTGCTAGCCCTCATGTGTTGGGATAACACTAGGTGAGGGAGTGTGCTAGCCCTCATGTGTTGGGATAACACTAGGTGAGGGAGTGTGCTAGCCCTCATGTGTTGGGATAACACTAGGTGAGGAATGTGCTAGCCCTCCTGTGTTGGAATAACACTAGGTGAGGGAGTGTGCTAGCCCTCCTGTGTTGTGATAACACTAGGTGAGGGAGTGTGCTAGCCCTCCTGTGTTGTGATAACACTAGGTGAGGAGTGTACTAGCCCTCCTGTGTTGGGATAACACTAGGTGAGGAGTGTACTAGCCCTCCTGTGTTGGGATAACACTAGGTGAGGGAGTGTGCTAGCCCTCCTGTGTTGGGATAACACTAGGTGAGGGAGTGTGCTAGCCCTCCTGTGTTGGGATAACACTAGGTGAGGAGTGTACTAGCCCTCCTGTGTTGGGATAACACTAGGTGAGGGAGTGTGCTAGCCCTCCTGTGTTGGGATAACACCAGGTGAGGGAGTGTGCTAGCCCTCATGTGTTGGGATAACACTAGGTGAGGGAGTGTGCTAGCCCTCATGTGTTGGGATAACACTAGGTGAGGGAGTGTGCTAGCCCTCATGTGTTGGGATAACACTAGGTGAGGGAGTGTGCTAGCCCTCCTGTGTTGGGATAACACTAGGTGAGGGAGTGTGCTAGCCCTCCTGTGTTGGGATAACACTAGGTGAGGGAGTGTGCTAGCCCTCCTGTGTTGGGATAACACTAGGTGAGGAGTGTACTAGCCCTTTTGTGTTGGGATAACACTAGGTGAGGAGTGTACTAGCCCTCTTGTGTTGGGATAACACTAGGTGAGGGAGTGTGCTAGCCCTCCTGTGTTGGGATAACACTAGGTGAGGAGTGTACTAGCCCTCATGTGTTGGGATAACACTAGGTGAGGGAGTGTGCTAGCCCTCATGGGTTGGGATAACACTAGGTGAGGAGTGTACTAGCCCTCTTGTGTTGGAATAACACTAGGTGAGGGAGTGTGCTAGCCCTCCTGTGTTGGGATAACACTAGGTGAGGAGTGTACTAGCCCTCTTGTGTTGGGATAACACTAGGTGAGGGAGTGTGCTAGCCCTCCTGTGTTGGGATAACACTAGGTGAGAAGTGTACTAGCCCTCATGTGTTGGGATAACACTAGGTGAGGAGTGTACTAGCCCTCTTGTGTTGGGATAACACTAGGTGAGGGAGTGTGCTAGCCCTCCTGTGTTGGGATAACACTAGGTGAGGAGTGTACTAGCCCTCTTGTGTTGGGATAACACTAGGTGAGGGAGTGTGCTAGCCCTCCTGTGTTGGGATAACACTAGGTGAGGGAGTGTGCTAGCCTCGTGTTGGCTTGCTACTTGTCTATAATTGTTGGATGCCACATGCCCACACAGATAAAGCATTCTATTGTCTGTTGTAGAGATGGTTGGTAAAAGCAAGGCCCTCAATACCAGTGTAGACTACAAACTGATGTCATCTAGTGGGTCATTACAGTTAAAAATGATCTGCACCAATATACCATGTGCACCATTTCTGAGCATTAAGAAATATGCTGGAAAAGTAAGTATATACACTTCCCTGAGGAAGAGATTGTCTTGTAACTAGTTCTTTCCTTACTTATTTGACCCATCAATCCCTCACTGATGAAGGCTAATGCATCTAGTCAGAGAATAGAAAGTCAACTGTCAACGAAGAGTTAGTAATATTTTTTAACAACCATGAATTTTACAACCATGAACACAAGGATTCTGGTAAAGGATCATCTAACTTGATGTTCCCTACCATTTTCTTTGTTTTTGTATATAAAGCACACCTTAGTGACATAGCCTCTTTATTAACATTGCGGAAAACCAACCAGCAGAGAAATTAAAACGCCTTTCAATCTTCACGTCAGCACATTTTAGCTTGTTTGTTGTCGGAGTCGGCCAGGGATCAGTTATAGCCTCCTCCAAGGACTTAGCAAGAGTTACTTAGGTAGCGTGTGTTTTTAGCTCTTACCTATACAATGCAAACCATCCAATCTCGTGAGAAGGGACCTAGATGATTGTTAGATCCAGTGAAATGCTGGAGAAGAAAGTACTGCACTAGTCTAGCGTGTTCGATCCTTTACCTTGTTATTTCCGGGGTAAAGGGTGGAAAGGATTTTGTATCTCCAAGCGTAGATTTGTGTCTCACTTCCATAATTATGGGATTATCAACTATTCCTGGCCCAGTGCAAGTGAGCGAATCCCACTACCTTCATATATTCAAACCAACGCATCACAACCTCGAGCTCTTCCAACAGGCTCAATAGCAGCACTGATTCCTATCGGTGTTTGTCAGCCTTCCCCACCCCCTTCCAGCTATTACCTCACAAGAGCCTCTTCTTCCTAAACCATCTTGGGAAGAGAATATTACCTCAACCAACTCAGATAAAGGACCACAATTATCCACCACCTGCCAGACACTCACTAGTGCTCCTAACTCTGCTGCTGCCGAACCCACACACTCCAGCAATAAGACATCACAATCACTCACTCCAGCAACACACACTCCAGCAATAAGACAACACAATCACTCACTCCAGCAATAAGACGACACAATCACTCACTCCAGCAATAAGACAACACAATCACTCACTCCAGCAATAAGACAACACAATCACTCACTCCAGCAATAAGACAACACAATCACTCACTCCAGCAATAAGACAACACAATCACACACTCCAGCAATAAGACAACACAATCACTCACTCCAGCAATAAGACAACACAATCACTCACTCCAGCAATAAGACAACACAATCACACACTCCAGCAATAAGACAACACAATCACTCACTCCAGCAATAAGACAACACAATCACACACTCCAGCAATAAGACAACACAATCACTCACTCCAGCAATAAGACAACACAATCACACACTCCAGCAATAAGACAACACAATCACTCACTCCAGCAATAAGACAACACAATCACTCACTCCAGCAATAAGACAACACAATCACACACTCCAGCAATAAGACAACACAATCACTCACTCCAGCAATAAGACAACACAATCACTCACTCCAACAATAAGACAACACAATCACTCACTCCAGCAATAAGTCAACACAATCACTCACTCCAGCAATAAGGCGACACAATCACTCACTCCAGCAATAAGACAACACAATCACTCACTCCAGCAATAAGACAACACAATCACTCACTCCAGCAATAAGACAACACAATCACTCACTCCAGCAATAAGACAACACAATCACTCACTCCAGCAATAAGACAACACAATCACTCACTCCAGCAATAAGACAACACAATCACTCACTCCAACAATAAGACAACACAATCACTCACTCCAACAATAACAACACAATCACTCACTCCAGCAATAAGACAACACAATCACTCACTCCAGCAATAAGACAACACAATCACTCACTCCAGCAATAAGACAACACAATCACACACTCCAGCAATAAGACAACACAATCACACACTCCAGCAATAAGACAACACAATCACTCACTCCAGCAATAAGACAACACAATCACTCACTCCAGCAATAAGTCAACACAATCACTCACTCCAGCAATAAGGCAACACAATCACTCACTCCAGCAATAAGACAACACAATCACTCACTCCAGCAATAAGACAACACAATCACTCACTCCAGCAATAAGACAACACAATCACTCACTCCAGCAATAAGACAACACAATCACTCACTCCAGCAATAAGACAACACAATCACTCA
>JAQNBH010000018.1:981543-1078848 GCA_028752905.1 Cladorhizidae sp. MBARI D1340-BT2 | reverse complement strand
AACACAATCACTCACTCAGCAATAAGACAACACAATCACTCCACTCCAGCAATAAGACAACACAATCACTCACTCCAGCAATCAGCAATAAGACAACACAATGACTCACTCCAGCAATAAGACAACCACAATCACTCACTCCAGCAATAAGACAACACAATCACTCACTCCAGCAATAAGACAACACAATCACACACTCCAGCAATAAGACAACACAATCACTCACTCCAGCAATAAGACAACACAATCACTCACTCAGCAATAAGACAACACAATCACTCACTCCAGCAATAAGACAACACAATCACTCACTCAGCAATAAGACAACACAATCACTCACTCCAGCAATAAGACAACACAATCACTCACTCCAGCAATAAGACAACACAATCACTCACTCCAGCAATAAGACAACACAATCACCACTCCAGCAATAAGACAACAATCCCACTCCAGCAATAAGACAACACAATCACTCACTCCAGCAATAAGACAACACAATCACTCACTCCAGCAATAAGACAACACAATCACTCACTCCAGCAATAAGACAACACAATCACTCACTCCAGCAATAAGACAACACAATCACTCACTCCAGCAATAAGACAACACAATCACACACTCCAGCAAGACACAATCACTCACTCCAGCAATAAGACAACACAATCACTCACTCCAGCAATAAGGACAACACAATCACTCACTCCAGCAATAAGACAACACAATCACTCACTCCAGCAATAAGACAACACAATCACTCACTCCAGCAATAAGACAACACAATCACTCACTCCAGCAATAAGACAACACAATCACTCACTCCAGCAATAAGACAACACAATCACTCACTCCAGCAATAAGACAACACAATCACTCACTCCAGCAATAAGACAACACAATCACACACTCCAGCAATAAGACAACACAATCACTCACTCCAGCAATAAGACAACACAATCACTCACTCCAGCAATAAGACAACACAATCACTCACTCCAGCAATAAGACAACACAATCACTCACTCCAGCAATAAGACAACACAATCACTCACTCCAGCAATAAGACAACACAATCACTCACTCCAGCAATAAGACAACACAATCACTCACTCCAGCAATAAGACAACACAATCACTCACTCCAGCAATAAGACAACACAATCACTCACTCCAGCAATAAGACAACACAATCACTCACTCCAGCAATAAGACAACACAATCACTCACTCCAGCAATAAGACAACACAATCACTCACTCCAGCAATAAGACAACACAATCACTCACTCCAGCAATAAGACAACACAATCACTCACTCCAGCAATAAGACAACACAATCACTCACTCCAGCAATAAGACAACACAATCACTCACTCCAGCAATAAGACAACACAATCACTCACTCCAGCAATAAGACAACACAATCACACACTCCAGCAATAAGACAACAATCACTCACTCCAGCAATAAGACAACACAATCACTCACTCCAGCAATAAGACAACACAATCACTCACTCCAGCAATAAGACAACACAATCACTCACTCCAGCAATAAGACAACACAATCACTCTCTCCAGCAATAAGACAACACAATCACTCACTCCAGCAATAAGACAACACCCACTCCAGCAATAAGACAACACAATCACACACTCCAGCAATAAGACAACACAATCACTCACTCCAGCAATAAGACAACACAATCACACACTCCAGCAATAAGACAACACAATCACTCACTCCAGCAATAAGACAACACAATCACACACTCCAGCAATAAGACAACACAATCACTCACTCCAGCAATAAGACAACACAATCACTCACTCCAGCAATAAGACAACACAATCACTCACTCCAGCAATAAGACAACACAATCACTCACTCCAGCATAAGACAACACAATCACTCACTCCAGCAATAAGACAACACAATCACTCACTCCAGCAATAAGACAACACAATCACACACTCCAGCAATAAGACAACACAATCACTCACTCCAGCAATAAGACAACATAATCACTCACTCCAGCAATAAGACAACACAATCACTCACTCCAGCAATAAGACAACACAATCACTCACTCCAGCAATAAGACAACACAATCACTCACTCCAGCAATAAGACAACACAATCACTCACTCCAGCAATAAGACAACACAATCACTCACTCCAGCAATAAGACAACACAATCACTCACTCCAGCAATAAGACAACACAATCACACACTCCAGCAATAAGACAACACAATCACTCACTCCAGCAATAAGACAACACAATCACTCACTCCAGCAATAAGACAACACAATCACTCACTCCAGCAATAAGACAACACAATCACTCACTCCAGCAATAAGACAACACAATCACTCACTCCAGCAATAAGACAACACAATCACTCACTCCAGCAATAAGACAACACAATCACACACTCCAGCAATAAGACAACACAATCACTCACTCCAGCAATAAGACAACATCAATCACTCACTCCAGCAATAAGACAACACAATCACTCACTCCAGCAATAAGACAACACAATCACTCACTCCAGCAATAAGACAACACAATCACTCACTCCAGCAATAAGACAACACAATCACACACTCCAGCAATAAGACAACACAATCACTCACTCCAGCAATAAGACAACACAATCACACACTCCAGCAATAAGACAACACAATCACTCACTCCAGCAATAAGACAACACAATCACTCACTCCAGCAATAAGACAACACAATCACTCACTCCAGCAATAAGACAACACAATCACCACTCCAGCAATAAGACAACACAATCACACACTCCAGCAATAAGACAACACAATCACACACTCCAGCAATAAGACAACACAATCACTCACTCCAGCAATAAGACAACACAATCACTCACTCCAGCAATAAGACAACACAATCACTCACTCCAGCAATAAGACAACACAATCACTCACTCCAGCAATAAGACAACACAATCACTCACTCCAGCAATAAGACAACACAATCACTCACTCCAGCAATAAGACAACACAATCACTCACTCCAGCAATAAGACAACACCCACTCCAGCAATAAGACAACACAATCACTCACTCCAGCAATAAGACAACACAATCACTCACTCCAGCAATAAGACAACACAATCACTCACTCCAGCAATAAGACAACACAATCACTCACTCCAGCAATAAGACAACACAATCACACACTCCAGCAATAAGACAACACAATCACTCACTCCAGCAATAAGACAACACAATCACTCACTCCAGCAATAAGACAACACAATCACTCACTCCAGCAATAAGGCAACACAATCACTCACTCCAGCAATAAGACAACACAATCACTCACTCCAGCAATAAGACAACACAATCACTCACTCCAGCAATAAGACAACACAATCACTCACTCCAACAATAAACACAATCACTCACTCCAGCAATAAGACAACACAATCACTCTACTCAGCAATAAGACAACACAATCACTCACTCCAGCAATAAGACAACACAATCACACACTCCAGCATTAAGACAACACAATCACTCACTCCAGCAATAAGACAACATAATCACTCACTCCAGCAATAAGACAACACAATCACACACTCCAGCATTAAGACAACACAATCACTCACTCCAGCAATAAGACAACATAATCACTCACTCCAGCAATAAGACAACACAATCACTCACTCCAGCAATAAGACAACACAATCACTCACTCCAGCAATAAGACAACACAATCACTCACTCCAGCAATAAGACAACACAATCACTCACTCCAGCAATAAGACAACACAATCACTCACTCCAGCAATAAGACAACACAATCACTCACTCCAGCAATCAGCAATAAGACAACACAATGACTCACTCCAGCAATAAGACAACACAATCACTCACTCCAGCAATAAGACAACACAATCACTCACTCCAGCAATAAGACAACACAATCACACACTCCAGCAATAAGACAACACAATCACTCACTCCAGCAATAAGACAACACAATCACTCACTCCAGCAATAAGAAACACAATCACTCACTCCAGCAATAAGACAACACAATCACTCACTCCAGCAATAAGACAACACAATCACTCACTCCAGCAATAAGACAACACAATCACACACTCCAGCAATAAACAATCACTCACTCCAGCAATAAGACAACACAATCACTCACTCCAACAATAAGACAACACAATCACTCACTCCAGCAATAAGACAACACAATCACTCACTCCAGCAATAAGACAACACAATCACTCTCTCCAGCAATAAGACAACACAATCACTCACTCCAGCAATAAGACAACACCCACTCCAGCAATAAGACAACACAATCACACACTCCAGCAATAAGACAACACAATCACACACTCCAGCAATAAGACAACACAATCACACACTCCAGCAATAAGACAACACAATCACTCACTCCAGCAATAAGACAACACAATCACACACTCCAGCAATAAGACAACACAATCACTCACTCCAACAATAAGACGACACAATCACTCACTCCAACAATAAGACAACACAATCACACACTCCAGCAATAAGACAACACAATCACTCACTCCAGCAATAAGACAACACAATCACTCACTCCAGCAATAAGACAACACAATCACTCACTCCAGCAATAAGACAACACAATCACACACTCCAGCAATAAGACAACACAATCACTCACTCCAGCAATAAGACAACACAATCATTCACTCCAGCAATAAGACAACACAATCACTCACTCCAGCAATAAGACAACACAATCACTCACTCCAGCAATAAGACAATACAATCACTCACTCCAGGAACTGGGTGCCTTTGAGGAGCAAATGGGTGCTCCTAAAACGATCATCATCCAGCTCTTTACAACAATCAATAACACACATTCAAGAGAAGGTTACATCAAGTTGGCTGATAACCATCATAGTGTGACAGAGTGTTTGCAGTATGGGTGAATACCCTCACAAACTCCAACTGTGGCATTGTATTCTCTGTTGAACACACATTGACCTGTCCAAAAGGAGGTTTCCAGACGATATGAAACAATGACACAGGGATTTCACAACTAACCTCCTCTTAGAGTTATTCAATCTTGTATTCACAGAGGCACACACCCATCACTGGTGAGCACCTGTTAAGAGCATCATCCAAAATTCAAGACCGAGCATGGCTGGACTTTACAGTGAACAGACTATGGGCTGGTTGCTATGAGAGAACATATTTCGATGTCAGGGTTTTTAACACATACGCTTCCTCGTCAGCGCACCAACCTCTCCACGGGCCACATGGGGAGACCAACAGCCGAACAAAAGATTCTTGACATCTAACATTCACTGGACTACTATAGAACAACCATGAACAACCACTGGACTACTATAGAACATCCATGAACAACCACTGGACTACTATAGAACAACCATGAACAACCACTGCACTACTATAGAACAACCATGAACAGCCACTGGACTACTATAGAACAACCATGAACAACCACTGGACTACTATAGAACAACCATGAACAGCCACTGGACTACTATAGAACAACCATGAACAACCACTGGACTACTATAGAACAACCATGAACAACCACTGGACTACTATATAGAACAACCATGAACAGCCACTGGACTACTATAGAACAACCATGAACAACCACTGGACTACTATATAGAACAACCATGAACAACCACTGGACTACTATATAGAACAACCATGAACAACCACTGGACTACTATATAGAACAACCATGAACAGCCACTGGACTACTATAGAACAACCATGAACATTCACTGGACTACTATAGAACAACCATGAACAACCACTGGACTACTATATAGAACAACCATGAACATTCACTGGACTACTATATAGAACAACCATGAACATTCACTGGACTACTATAGAACAACCATGAACAACCACTGGACTACTATATAGAACAACCATGAACATTCACTGGACTACTATAGAACAACCATGAACAGCCACTGGACTACTATAGAACAACCATGAACATGAACAACCACTGCACTACTATTGAACAACCATGAACAGCCACTGGACTACTATAGAACAACCATGAACATGAACAACCACTGCACTACTATAGAACATCCATGAACAACCACTGGACTACTATAGAACATCCATGAACAACCACTGCACTACTATAGAACAACCATGAACAACCACTGCACTACTATAGAACAACCATGAACAGCCACTGCACTACTATAGAACAACCATGAACAACCACTGCACTACTATATAGAACAACCATGAACATTCACTGGACTACTATAGAACATCCATGAACAACCACTGGACTACTATATAGAACAACCATGAACAACCACTGGACTACTATATAGAACAACCATGAACAACCACTGGACTACTATATAGAACAACCATGAACAGCCACTGGACTACTATAGAACAACCATGAACATTCACTGGACTACTATAGAACAACCATGAACAACCACTGGACTACTATATAGAACAACCATGAACAGCCACTGGACTACTATATAGAACAACCATGAACATTCACTGGACTACTATAGAACAACCATGAACAACCACTGGACTACTATATAGAACAACCATGAACATGAACAACCACTGCACTACTATTGAACATCCATGAACAACCACTGGACTACTATAGAACATCCATGAACAACCACTGCACTACTATAGAACAACCATGAACAACCACTGCACTACTATAGAACAACCATGAACAGCCACTGCACTACTATAGAACAACCATGAACAACCACTGCACTACTATATAGAACAACCATGAACATTCACTGGACTACTATAGAACATCCATGAACAACCACTGGACTACTATATAGAACAACCATGAACAACCACTGCACTACTATAGAACAACCATGAACAACCACTTTTAATGATTATTACAACAAATATAATAATGAATGGATTATTGGAACAAAGAGAGTTTGTTTTGGGATTGGAATGAGGGAGGTGCTAAAGACATAAGGATATGGGTCCCTAGGTGCCAAAAATTAAGTGTTTCCTCTCTTCCCAACACTTGAGCACATCTTCCTATAATTCTTTCTACCCTTTACCCAACACCTCTTTCACTGCTGCTATATACTGGTCTACCCAACACCTCTTTCACTGCTGCTATATACTGGTCTACCCAACATTCGGCCTACTCTCCCTTCATCATCTTCATTTCTTCATATGCAACAAACTTTTATATATTTTTCAAAACCGTGCCAAATTTGATGTCTGTCGCTATGCATTAACCGATTATACGCGGTATTAATTAATTCAATTGTACATCCATGAACAACCACTGCACTACTATAGAACAACCATGAACAACCACTGGACTACTATAGAACATCCATGAACAACCACTGCACTACTATAGAACAACCATGAACAACCACTGCACTACTATAGAACATCCATGAACAACCACTGGACTACTATATAGAACAACCATGAACATTCACTGGACTACTATAGAACAACCATGAACAACCACTGCACTACTATAGAACAACCATGAACAACCACTGCACTACTATAGAACAACCATGAACAACCACTGCACTACTATAGAACATCCATGAACAACCACTGGACTACTATAGAACAACCATGAACAACCACTGCACTACTATAGAACATCCATGAACAACCACTGCACTACTATAGAACATCCATGAACAACCACTGGACTACTATAGAACATCCATGAACATTCACTGGACTACTATAGAACAACCATGAACAACCACTGGACTACTATATAGAACAACCATGAACAACCACTGCACTACTATAGAACAACCATGAACAACCACTGCACTACTATTGAACAACCATGAACAACCACTGCACTACTATAGAACATCCATGAACAACCACTGCACTACTATAGAACAACCATGAACAGCCACTGGACTACTATAGAACAACCATGAACAACCACTGCACTACTATAGAACAACCATGAACATTCACTGGACTACTATAGAACAACCATGAACAACCACTGGACTACTATATAGAACAACCCTGAACAACCACTGGACTACTATAGAACAACCATGAACAACCACTGCACTACTATAGAACAACCATGAACAACCACTGGACTACTATATAGAACAACCCTGAACAACCACTGGACTACTATAGAACAACCATGAACAACCACTGGACTACTATAGAACAACCATGAACAACCACTGCACTACTATATAGAACAACCATGAACAACCACTGGACTACTATATAGAACAACCATGAACAACCACTGGACTACTATATAGAACAACCATGAACAACCACTGCACTACTATAGAACAACCATGAACAACCACTGCACTACTATAGAACATCCATGAACAACCACTGGACTACTATATAGAACATCCATGAACAACCACTGGACTACTATATAGAACAACCATGAACAACCACTGCACTACTATAGAACAACCATGAACAACCACTGCACTACTATAGAACATCCATGAACAACCACTGGACTACTATATAGAACATCCATGAACATTCACTGGACTACTATAGAACAACCATGAACAACCACTGGACTACTATATAGAACAACCATGAACATTCACTGGACTACTATAGAACAACCATGAACAACCACTGCACTACTATAGAACATCCATGAACAACCACTGCACTACTATAGAACAACCATGAACAACCACTGCACTACTATAGAACAACCATGAACAACCACTGCACTACTATAGAACAACCATGAACAACCACTGCACTACTATAGAACAACCATGAACAACCACTGGACTACTATATAGAACAACCATGAACAACCACTGGACTACTATATAGAACAACCATGAACAACCACTGCACTACTATAGAACAACCATGAACAGCCACTGGACTACTATAGAACAACCATGAACAACCACTGCACTACTATAGAACATCCATGAACAACCACTGGACTACTATATAGAACATCCATGAACAACCACTGGACTACTATATAGAACAACCATGAACAACCACTGCACTACTATAGAACAACCATGAACAACCACTGCACTACTATAGAACATCCATGAACAACCACTGGACTACTATATAGAACATCCATGAACAACCACTGGACTACTATATAGAACAACCATGAACATTCACTGGACTACTATAGAACAACCATGAACAACCACTGCACTACTATAGAACATCCATGAACAACCACTGGACTACTATATAGAACATCCATGAACAACCACTGGACTACTATATAGAACAACCATGAACAACCACTGCACTACTATAGAACAACCATGAACAACCACTGCACTACTATATAGAACAACCATGAACAGCCACTGCACTACTATAGAACAACCATGAACAACCACTGGACTACTATATAGAACATCCATGAACAACCACTGGACTACTATAGAACAACCATGAACAACCACTGCACTACTATAGAACAACCATGAACAACCACTGCACTACTATAGAACAACCATGAACAACCACTGCACTACTATAGAACAACCATGAACAACCACTGGACTACTATAGAACAACCATGAACAACCACTGGACTACTATATAGAACATCCATGAACAACCACTGCACTACTATAGAACAACCATGAACAGCCACTGGACTACTATAGAACAACCATGAACAACCACTGGACTACTATATAGAACAACCATGAACAGCCACTGCACTACTATAGAACAACCATGAACAACCACTGGACTACTATATAGAACATCCATGAACAACCACTGGACTACTATAGAACAACCATGAACAACCACTGCACTACTATAGAACAACCATGAACAACCACTGCACTACTATATAGAACAACCATGAACATTCACTGGACTACTATAGAACATCCATGAACAACCACTGGACTACTATATAGAACAACCATGAACAACCACTGCACTACTATAGAACAACCATGAACAACCACTTTTAATGATTATTACAACAAATATAATAATGAATGGATTATTGGAACAAAGAGAGTTTGTTTTGGGATTGGAATGAGGGAGGTGCTAAAGACATAAGGATATGGGTCCCTAGGTGCCAAAAATTAAGTGTTTCCTCTCTTCCCAACACTTGAGCACATCTTCCTATAATTCTTTCTACCCTTTACCCAACACCTCTTTCACTGCTGCTATATACTGGTCTACCCAACACCTCTTTCACTGCTGCTATATACTGGTCTACCCAACATTCGGCCTACTCTCCCTTCATCATCTTCATTTCTTCATATGCAACAAACTTTTATATATTTTTCAAAACCGTGCCAAATTTGATGTCTGTCGCTATGCATTAAGGTGTCTTCAGGAGTACAAATTTTTACTTTTAACCATCACAACTCTGAATTTTGCAATGTTGCCATCAAACTTGGCAAAGAGGCTCATGCAACTGGCACTGGCCTGTGATTGCCATGACAACAATGATGGGCACTAGTAAGAAAACCAAGAGAATCACGTCTCTCTCAAAATGAACGAATACTTTTTTTTATAGATAGCTAAAGATAATTATATCTTATATAGACACGTGAATAAGATCTATGCAAATGTCTATAATAAAGACTAGATCTCTGGCACTTAATGGATCGACCATCCAGTTATGCAGAAAATCAATAAAAATGGCATCGACATAAAAATATAATGTTCGTTGTGGCAAAAAGTTGGCTTTTGAGGGTAATGATTATGACATTACTAATGCAGCACAACTATTATATATATAGTATATAGTAATAGAAAAGTACTGGGATGGCTAGTCTACTATAGTTTCATGCGAATGCAATCATCGGGACAATGAGCAACTGAGGTGGCATGTGAGCATATATGAGGTGGGGCAGGCAAGTGGGGTGATGCAAGTCCATGGATGGGCATATGAATGGGTGTTGATGAATGTGATAATTCAAATGCTCTTAAAGAGAAACTTGTTCTTGTGCCTACACTTTGAAAGGAATTCTGATCGCTTGTTCAATGATGTTTGGCTGTCGGAGAAGATGATGTGGAATTTTTCAGCAATGCACAAGTTGCAACTTTTCGATATGGTGGAATACGATGCTGCTCTGTCGATAATGGCCCATTTTATGTTGTGTCGGGTTTTGCTGTCTTTTAAGTTTCCATATGTATTTGGAGAGTTCTATAGTGTTTCTCTTGTTTTTGTGGTTGAAGGAGAACTTGCGGTTTGTGTAGCGTGCCTTAAAAGTTATATCCGTGAGCCCTATGTAGTGTTTTTCGTCATGGTCGGTGGAGACGGAGGCTTTATAAACTATAGATGTGGCGAGGCAGTGCCCATCCAGCGGGGCTTTATTCCTGCTACTCTATTACTTGCCTCCAGCAATCTCTTGCCCACTCTTATCTGTGCCCACTGCTTCTTACATGCATTACATCTTCTCCTCTTCACCATACTTGTTGCACACTCCATACTAGAAGCTTACCCCATCCTTCCTCTGTTTATTTCGACCTACCTATTCTCTCTGCTCACCCATGTCACCCTCCCAACCCACACTTAGCTTTCTATCAAACTACTTAAAGCCTTCTACTTCTTCCACTATCTCCTCACCAATACTCCCAACTCGCTTATTAAATCGGGATCGTGGTTGTCAGGGGCGAATGCTTGTTATATGTTATCCAACTAACTCTGCGAGTAGAAGACAGACTAGACTTGACAAATGTCTGGTACGTCAGCCCAGGTGGGGATAACTCCATAGCCAAGGAAGGCGGACCTGGGCAACTACAGCTCCCTCAGTCACAAGATAGTAATTTAGATCCTGTGCTGATCCCTTCTCCTGTTCTTACAGAGAAGAACCTGCTGTACCAACACTTGAAGCCAACAAATTGTACTCAGGCGGTGGTCCTCCCAAACTCATACTGTCAATTTGTCTAGACACGCCCATCAAGCCATGATGGCTGGACATTTCGGAAGGAGGAAAACACTCAACAGACTAACTACTAGCAAGGATTTTCTTGCCAGGTATCTCACTTGATGTTGCTAACCTCTGCATGAGGTGCCAAACATGTTAGAAGATGGCTCATTACAAGCATTACCATGAACCACTAGTTCCCATACCAGTGGTGGAAAGACCATTTCAATGCGTAGCATGGTCATGGTTCCCTGCAACAGATGGTCATAGTTAAATATTGAAGTTCATGGACAGTGCCACTTGGCTAATCCACTGATGCTCAGGGCATTGCCAGGCACTACTCCCGGCATCCAGCACATTCAGTACCGGAGGAAATCTTAACGGATTGTAGTTCCAACTTTGTAGGCAAGCTCCTTCAACACCTCTACTCTATGCTAGGTGTGCACACGATCAGGACTGACCACCATCAACCTGATGGTATGGTAGAGAGATTTATTGCTGCGCAAGATGCCAGCTAATTTTGGGGAGAAGTGGAATGAAGCCCTTCCCTTTGCATTTTGTGAAGCTCTCCAGGAGAGAGACTAGATATTCTCCATTCAAACTTATGTCCAGGCGACAACCACATGGCCCACCGGATATCTTTCTTTGACTATCTCCTAACACATATGATCGTCGCGCCACATCTAAGGCTCTTGCCACTGAACATGAACATTCGGCAAACAAATCCATGACGAGGTGGTATGACCGAACAGCTCTTGACTGCCAGTTTCAAGCAGGTGAGGTGGTATGACCAAACAGCTCCTGACTGCCAGTTTCAAGCAGGGGACTTTAAGCTAATTTTGTTGCATGCATCTTCATCCAGTGCTTGCCAAGCAGCAAGGCCCTATCCCGCTACTGCCAAGGTCTCTAACACAACAAACAAAGTGCCTACATGGAAGGACCAAGCCAGACAAGATCTTCCATGTTAACTTGCTTGCTCCCTGGAATTCTCCTTCACATGTCTGAATGGCTCACACACTCAGACCAAGAGCTTGGTGACATCATCACATCAACCCAAAACTCACCCCCATTCAAAAGTCAGAGTGCGGCACAGTACTCGGCCAGCACCCAGTTCTATTCACCAATTCACTTGGTCGTGACGGGGTTATGCCATTCGGACTAGTTGGGCCCCTGCCATCCAGCAGCTGATAAGCACTCTCCTTGATGACCTGTCCCTGTTCATGGAGGCCTATATTGTCATCTTCAGCTTCATGGGCCGATCATATAGACCATCACCACCAAGTTTTCATCCTCTTCTGAGAAGCTCAGCTAATGGTCAAACTGAGCAATACTTCCTAGCCATGGAGGAATGTCAGTATCTCAGACACAGAGTCGGTCGCAGCCTCTCTCAACTACATACTCATTACCTCGGACATGTTGTGGTTGCCAATATACTGTGTGTGTGTGTGTGTGTGTGTGTGTGTGTGTGTGTGTGCGTGCGTGTGTTAGCAACCTTTGTTGGTACTGTCATGCATGTCCTCTCTTATCCCCCTCCCCCCTCCCCCATCTACCTCAGAGAAACCTGCAGTGTCAGACCCAAAGATGTAAAAGTGATAGCCACTCAAGAGTACACCAGGTCAGTCACAATGTCTGTTCCTCATTGGCTTGGCAGGTTATTACCATGGTTTCCATGGTTTCAGCCAGCATTTTGCAGATAATGTATCGCCATCCCTCCCACTAATGCAACCCGCAAGGGCTGTATAGAGGTCATCCTCTGGTATGAACCTCTGCAGTCATCATCCTTTGACACACTGAAGAAGGCCAAGGCACTCACTAGCAATCCCATTCCGAGTGGCCAGACTTCAAACTTGTGAATTCCAGCTTCACACCACCTCCAACCTAGGCTAGGTGCGGTCCTAAGTGAGTCTTCATTCAAGCATGGCTTCAGATTTTACTTCACCAGTGTCACTTTCCACATTTTGACAGACCATAACTGTCTAGTATTTCTTCATAATATAAAGAATGAGAAGGGACGCCTTGCTCGCTGGTCGCTGTGACTTCAAGACTACAAGTTCACCATTGCCCACCACCCCAGCACTAGCAATGTTAATGTTGATGGTCTGTCTCAGCAAGCCCGGCTGTGTGTGTGTGGGGGGGGGGGGGGGGGGGGGAAGTAGGGGGAGATGTTAGGGAGTCAAACACCTGACATGATACAAGGCTGAAAGAAGGAACTCTCTATTAGAACTAGCCATATAGAGATACAAACACTGGGTGAAGCTCTGCTATAGCAATAGATGTACACATGAACAAAATCGACAGTAGCTGATTTGTCTGTCAGAGAGTTTTACCTTATAAGGTTAGATCCAGTCCATGCCGGTCTGCCGATTTAAAGGAGATGCGACATGGACTGGGCAGAAGTGGTGTGGAGTTCTTCTGAGTTCTTAGATAGGCCGCTAGAGTTACCCTGTGTTTCCTATGAAAGTTTAAATTACTCCCTACAACTCTCAGTGAGTAAGATTATCACTGGCAAACAAGCCCTCACAATACCACTGGAAATGATGACTTGAAATTCAAACGGACACTAAAGCGTCACACGACATTGAGTGCCGTGAGAAAGCTAATCTACACCTCTTCTGCAGCTATAGCTGCTGCATTGTATTAGGCTTGGTCCAAAGAAAGAAGGAAAATTTACCAGATTAGCTACTAACTTTATAAGCTACAGAACTTCTTGTACGATATATTGTGGTCTTTAGTGCTGCGAAAAAGCAAACTACAGTACCAATAGTAGCTGCATTGGTCTGGGCTAGGACCAAAGAAGGACTACAAAACTAGCTGTTACTGCACTCTCTGATCACCTCGCACAAAGCTACAGATGATTGGAAATTATCACACGAATAATTCTTGCCAAGCGCACAAAAAAAGGAGAGAGAGAGAAATGTCAAAGCACATGCTTCTGAAATGGCAGAACAAAGAAAACTGATTGGACAAACGAAGAGTGAAGATAGAAAAAGGTGAGAGAAGCATTGCAGAAAAAGATGTAGATAGAGATGGCACGATAAAAAGAAAACAAGTCTATCACAGATAAGGATGGAGAATGAGACTGAAGTGAAGAAAGAGAGAAGACTACAGAACGAGATTGAAAGATAGCAGGAAGAATGAGACCCAAGAAAAGAATGAGGCCCAAGAGAAGAATGAGGCCAAGAGGAGAATGAGGCCCAAGAGGAGAATGAGGCCAAGAGGAGAATGAGGCCCAAGAGGAGAATGAGGCCAAGAGAAGAATGAGGCCCAAGAGGAGAATGAGGCCAAGAGGAGAATGAGGCCCAAGAGGAGAATGAGGCCCAAGAGGAGAATGAGGCCAAGAGGAGAATGAGGCCAAGAGGAGAATGAGGCCCAAGAGGAGAATGAGGCCCAAGAGGAGAATGAGGCCCAAGAGGAGAATGAGGCCCAAGAGGAAAATGAGGCCCAAGAGGAGAATGAGGCCAAGAGGAGAATGAGGCCCAAGAGGAAAATGAGGCCCAAGAGGAGAATGAGGCCCAAGAGGAGAATGAGGCCAAGAGGAGAATGAGGCCAAGAGGAGAATGAGGCCAAGAGGAGAATGAGGCCAAGAGGAGAATGAGGCCAAGAGGAGAATGAGGCCAAGAGGAGAATGAGGCCCAAGAGGAGAATGAGGCCAAGAGGAGAATGAGGCCCAAGAGGAGAATGAGGCCAAGAGGAGAATGAGGCCCAAGAGGAGAATGAGGCCCAAGAGGAGAATGAGGCCCAAGAGGAGAATGAGGCCAAGAGGAGAATGAGGACAAGAGGAGAATGAGGCCAAGAGGAGAATGAGTCCAAGAGGAGAATGCGGCTCAAGAGGAGAATGAGGCCCAAGAGGAGAATGAGGCCCAAGAGGAGAATGAGGCCAAGAGGAGAATGAGGCCAAGAGGAGAATGAGGCCCAAGAGGAGAATGAGGCCCAAGAGGAGAATGAGGCCCAAGAGGAGAATGAGGCCCAAGAGGAGAATGAGGCCCAAGAGGAGAATGAGGCCCAAGAGGAGAATGAGGCCCAAGAGGAGAATGAGGCCAAGAGGAGAATGAGGCCAAGAGGAGAATGCGGCTCAAGAGGAGAATGAGGCCCAAGAGGAGAATGAGGCCAAGAGGAGAATGAGGCCAAGAGGAGAATGAGGCCCAAGAGGAGAATGAGGCCCAAGAGGAGAATGAGGCCCAAGAGGAGAATGAGGCCCAAGAGGAGAATGAGGCCCAAGAGGAGAATGAGGCCCAAGAGGAGAATGAGGCCCAAGAGGAGAATGAGGCCCAAGAGGAGAATGAGGCCCAAGAGGAGAATGAGGCCCAAGAGGAGAATGAGGCCAAGAGGAGAATGAGGCCAAGAGGAGAATGAGGCCAAGAGGAGAATGAGGCCAAGAGGAGAATGAGGCCAAGAGGAGAATGCGGCTCAAGAGGAGAATGAGGCCAAGAGGAGAATGCGGCTCAAGAGGAGAATGAGGCCCAAGAGGAGAATGAGGCCCAAGAGGAGAATGAGGCCCAAGAGGAGAATGAGGCCCAAGAGGAGAATGAGGCCCAAGAGGAGAATTATGCCAGCATAATAGAAGTACATCTTATGCACATAATTATGCCCCCATCTTTATTCTGCTTATTCATAAGCATTGAGACACAGCATGGATTACATGTCATGTGAAGCATTTACCAGTGGGTATGTGTACATGTGTGTGTGTGTGTGTGTGTGCAGGAGGGGGGGGGCAGAGAGGCTAGGTGGACAAGGGGATTAGGGGGGAAAGGGGGGAAAGGGGGTTAGAGGGGCAAGGGGGAGGGGGGGAGGGGCGGTTAAATCCCCACTACTTCAGCTGCCAAGTGCGCAATGCAGCGAGTGAACCAAGTGTGATGTAGTCTTTGTGTGAGAGGAAGATACATTTGCTCTTCCAAATGAATTATCATCAACTCGAACTGTCCAAGCTCTCCTATAACTTCGCTTGTTAAATACCCTCAAAGACTTGTGACCCTTGCACTTTGCCAAGTGCAACCTTTGACCTACCCTTTCTGAAATCGCCCTCTCCTATCATCTTTCTGGGTCGACTGCTCATGATATTTTTATTTACTATGCCTAGCAGGTGGTGTTGAATCAAATCCTTGCCTCACATACACTTCCACTGTGCAGTCTATCAGCAAGTTGTTGTTTAAACCTGACATTGTGCCTTCAGTGTGAGTGGTGCATAAAACCTGCTGGACAACTCGGCAGATGGTAAGCCTTCCTGTCTATCATAAATTATTCGAGATAGAAAAGATGGACTGCCCTAAACAGCATTTCTTATTCTGCTCATGATTTATATTAAACTAATACATGGCAATCTTCTATGTGAAGTTTTTATTATCATCCTCTTCCTCTGAACCAGCTGTAGGCTTCACTTAAAAAAAAACTTCAAGCAAACCAAAATTGTTGGGCCACTTCTCTACCAGCCTAAGTAATGGCCTAAGTAACTATCATCTACAGTGTTGGCCTAAGTAACTATCATCTTCAGTGTTGGCCTAGTAACTAGAATCATCTACAGTGCTGTCCTAAGTAACTAGAATCATCTTCAGTGTTGGCCTAAGCAACTATCATCTTCAGTGCTATCCTAAGTAACTATCATCTACAGTGCTATCCTAAGTAACTAGAATCATCTTCAGTGTTGGCCTAGTAACTAGAATCATCTACAGTGTTGGCCTAGTAACTAGAATTATCTTCAGTGTTGGCCTAGTTAACTAGAATCATCTACAGTGCTGCCCTAAGTAACTAGAATCATCTACAGTTTTGGCCTAGTAACTAGAATCATCTTCAGTGTTGGCCTAGTAACTAGAATCATCTACAGTGTTGGCCTAGTAACTAGAATCATCTTCAGTGTTGGCCTAAGTAACTAGAATCATCTTCAGTGTTGGCCTAGTAACTAGAATCATCTACAGTGTTGGCCTAGTAACTAGAATCATCTTCAGTGTTGGCCTAGTAACTAGAATCTTCTTCAGTGTTTGCCTAGTAACTAGAATCATCTTCAGTGTTGGCCTAGTAGAATCATCTTCAGTGTTTGCCTAGTAACTAGAATCATCTTCAGTGTTGGCCTAGTAACTAGAATGATCATCAGTGTTTGCCTAGTAACTAGAATCATCTTCAGTGTTGGCCTAGTAACTAGAATCATCTTCAGTGTTTGCCTAGTAACTAGAATCATCTTCAGTGTTTGCCTAGTAACTAGAATCATCTTCAGTGTTGGCCTAGTAACTAGAATCATCTTCAGTGTTGGCCTAGTAACTAGAATCATCTTCAGTGTTGGCCTAGTAACTAGAAACATCTTCAGTGTTGGCCTAAGTAACTAGAATCATCTACAGTGTTGGCCTAGTAACTAGAATCATCTTCAGTGTTGGCCTAGTAACTAGAATCATCTACAGTGTTGGCCTAGTAACTAGAATCATCTTTAGTGTTGGCCTAAGTAACTAGAATCATCTTCATTGTTGGCCTAGTAATTAGAATCATCTTCAGTGTTGGCCTAGTAACTAGAATCATCTTCAGTGTTGGCCTAGTAACTAGAATCATCTTCAGTGTTGGCCTAGTAACTAGAATCATCTTCAGTGTTGGCCTAGTAACTAGAATCATCTTCAGTGTTGGCCTAGTAACTAGAATTATCTTCAGTGTTGGCCTAGTAACTAGAATCATCTACAGTGCTGTCCTAAGTAACTAGAATCATCTTCAGTGTTGGCCTATTAACTAGAATCATCTTCAGTGTTGGCCTAGTAACTAGAATCATCTTCAGTGTTGGCCTAGTAACTAGAATCATCTACAGTGCTGTCCTAAGTAACTAGAATCATCTTCAGTGTTGGCCTAGTAACTAGAATCATCTTCAGTGTTGGCCTAGTAACTAGAATCATCTTCAGTGTTGGCCTAGTAACTAGAATCATCTTCAGTGTTGGCCTAGTAACTAGAATTATCTTCAGTGTTGGCCTAGTAACTAGAATCATCTACAGTGCTGCCCTAAGTAACTAGAATCATCTACAGTTTTGGCCTAGTAACTAGAATCATCTTCAGTGTTGGCCTAGTAACTAGAATCATCTACAGTGTTGGCCTAGTAACTAGAATCATCTTCAGTGTTGGCCTAAGTAACTAGAATCATCTTCAGTGTTGGCCTAGTAACTAGAATCATCTTCAGTGTTGGCCTAGTAACTAGAATTATCTTCAGTGTTGGCCTAGTAACTAGAATCATCTTCAGTGTTGGCCTAGTAACTACAATCATCTTCAGTGTTGGCCTAGTAACTAGAATCATCTTCAGTGTTGGCCTAGAAACTAGAATCATCTACAGTGTTGGCCTAGTAACTAGAATTATCTTCAGTGTTGGACTAGTAACTAGAATCATCTTCAGTGTTGGCCTAAGTAACTAGAATCATCTACAGTGTTGGCCTAGTAACTAGAATCATCTACAGTGTTGGCCTAGTAACTAGAATCATCTACAGTGCTGTCCTAAGTAACTAGAATCATCTTCAGTGTTGGCCTATTAACTAGAATCATCTTCAGTGTTGGCCTAGTAACTAGAATCATCTTCAGTGTTGGCCTAGTTACTAGAATCATCTTCAGTGTTGGCCTAGTAACTAGAATCATCTTCAGTGTTGGCCTAGTAACTAGAATCATCTTCAGTGTTGGCCTAGTAACTAGAATCATCTACAGTGCTGTCCTAAGTAACTAGAATCATCTTCAGTGTTGGCCTAGTAACTAGAATCATCTTCAGTGTTGGCCCAGTAACTAGAATCATCTTCAGTGTTGGCCTAAGTAACTAGAATCATCTACAGTGTTGGCCTAGTAACTAGAATGATCATCAGTGTTGGCCTAAGTAACTAGAATCATCTACAGTGTTGGCCTAAGTAACTAGAATGTTGGCCTAGTAACTAGAATCATCTACAGTGTTGGCCTAGTAACTAGAATCATCTTCAGTGTTGGCCTAGTAACTAGAATCATCTACAGTGTTGGCCTAGTAACTAGAATCATCTTCAGTGTTGGCCTAAGTAACTAGAATCATCTTCAGTGTTTGCCTAGTAACTAGAATCATCTTCAGTGTTGGCCTAGTAACTAGAATCATCTTCAGTGTTGGCCTAGTAACTAGAATCATCTTCAGTGTTGGCCTAGTAACTAGAATCATCTTCAGTGTTGGCCTAGTAACTAGAATCATCTACAGTGCTGTCCTAAGTAACTAGAATCATCTTCAGTGTTGGCCTAGTAACTAGAATCATCTACAGTGTTGGCCTAGTAACTAGAATCATCTTCAGTGTTGGCCTAGTAACTAGAATCATCTACAGTGTTGGCCTAGTAACTAGAATCATCTTCAGTGTTGGCCTAGTAACTAGAATCATCTCAGTGTTGGCCTAGTAACTAGAATCATCTTCAGTGTTGGCCTAGTAACTAGAATCATCTACAGTGTTGGCCTAGTAACTAGAATCATCTACAGTGTTGGCCTAGTAACTAGAATCATCTTCAGTGTTGGCCTAAGTAACTAGAATCATCTTCAGTGTTGGCCTAGTAACTAGAATCATCTACAGTGTTGGCCTAGTAGTAACTAGAATCATCTACAGTGTTGGCCTAGTAACTAGAATCATCTTCAGTGTTGGCCTAGTAACTAGAATCATCTTCAGCGTTGGCCTATCTATACTCCATTAAGATGAACTAAATCTTGATCAAGTGGTCCCTGAGCCATCAACCAGTTCATCCCATGCCGTCCTAGTTCATGCCCACATCAATGACCACTTATGGCTTCCTGTGAAATGTGACCTCCAGTGATCTGATTAGTACTCCATGGCCTTCAGCTTGCACTGTCTCTTCCTCGCAAGAAGAAGATGCAAAGATCTGCTAGTGTTTGCCTTTTCTTCACAGCTATGAATAACTGCATACCAAGCAAGGCATTGGCTCAGCAAAGAGACCGCTCCACACAACCCTGAACAATCCTGGAGCAAAAGTAACAATAGTCATAGCTGCTCTCAGAACTGAATCTCTCAGAATAATTATCAAGATGCAGTTGAGACTTCTGCCTTCAATCGACTCTCACCAAGTGGCCTTAGAACTGCTGACAGCAAAGACCTCATCAGAAAAAGGTGATCTACTCTTTGCTTCATACTCTCTGTCAACTCACAAGTACTAGATAACACAGAGGGGCTGGACCAGCACGAAGAACCTGGAGCCGAGGTGTGGGAAGATGGAGGGAGTGGGTGGAGTCCCTTAAATGTACTGAAGCTACTAGTGTTTGCAGTCATACTGGGTAATGTACTGAAGCTACTATGTAGTTGTTTGCAGTGATACTGGTTATGTACTGAAGCTACTATGTAGTTGTTTGCAGTCATACTGGTTATGTACTGAAGCTACTATGTAGTTGTTTGCAGTCATACTGGTTATGTACTGAAGCTACTATGTAGTTGTTTGCAGTCATACTGGGTATTTAATAAGTGCCAGTTTACATTATACATCATCTAGGTTCAAAGGTTATTGAAACATGGAGTCCGCAGGTTGACAGGCAGGAGGTCTCATTCAACCTGCGTGCCACAGTGGATGGAGATGCTCGACGGAACCACAGACATTCATTGGACGACTCCACAGTAGCAGAGATGTCCACCACCAAGTTGGATCCCTCGGACTACCTCAAGCCTATGAGGCAATAGACACAACCTGGACCAGACCAGACCCTTGCTGGTCAGCAGGTAGGCAGAGTTTGGGGGTGGGTGCTTCACCTTGTCCCCTGTATTGTCAGTCAACAACCATGGCGACCCCAAGGGTCCACCCACCCTACTGTCTCAAGGAAAGCACTCGTCAGAGGACGAGTATCTGTCACCTGCTCACATGTACAGACCAACCAGAAGATCTTGTCCCCATCTTATCTTAATCGATCTCTGCAGTTGGGTCCACCTTTTCAGCCAGCTCTAACAAACAAGGCCTGGTTTCCACAGCAACCATGCCCACCAGCACTGAATGTGTGCTAGGTCCACATCTGCAGTCTTCCTCCTAGCACCCTCAGGCAAGCGATGCCCACCAGCACTGGAAGCTCTCAAACAGACTCCTACTTGCAGCACCTAGTCCATAGAGTAAAATGGTAGCTTTCTATAGGAAACATACATCCCATCTTTAAAATATCTTCCTACTCTGCTGTGACCCATATATCCTTAGATCAGCTAGATAAATCGGGGCAAGGCAGCTCTCTCTCTGTGTGTGTGTATTTGTGTGTGTGTGTGTGTGTGTGTATGTGTGTGCGGGTGCGTGTGTGGTTCTAGTACCCCACATCAGTTGTTCATCCACCACTTCTGGCATCTGTCTACCTCCAAACAGAAACCAGGATCTTCTGTAAATGCAACAGAACTGTTGTTAACCATCACAAGCAGTCAGTACCTCACATGTTGACAGTGGCCCAAGGTGACGAGTTTTTGCAGCTAGGCACTCACAGCTACACACATCAGGGCCTAGGCACCCACAGCTATGTACATCAGGGCCTAGACATCCACAACTATGCACATCAGGGCCTAGACGTCCACAACTATGTACATCAGGGCCTAGGCACTCACAGCTATGCACATCAGGGCCTAGACGTCCACAACTATGTACACATCAGGGCCTAGGCACCCACAGCTATGTACATCAGGGCCTGGGCACTCACAGCTATGTACATCAGGGCCTAGACATCCACAACTATGTACATCAGGGCCTGGGTACCCACAGCTATGTACATCAGGGCCTAGGCATCCACAGCTATGTACATCAGGGCCTGGGCACTCACAGCTATGTACATCAGGGCCTAGGCATCCACAGCTATGTACATCAGGTCTAGCCCACAGCTATGTACATCAGGGCCTAGCTATGTACATCAGGGCCTAGCTATGTACATCAGGGCCTAGGCACCCACAGCTAGGCCTAGGCACTCACAGCTATGTACATCAGGGCCTAGGCACTCACAGCTATGTACATCAGGGCCTGGGCACCCACAGCTATGTACATCAGGGCCTGGGCACCCACAGCTATGTACATCAGGGCCAAGGCATCCATAGGTATGTACATCAGGGCCTAGGCACTCACAGCTATGTACATCAGGGCCTAGGCATCCACAGCTATGTACATCAGAGCCTAGGCATCCACAGCTATGTACATCAGGGCCTAGGCATCCACAGCTATGTACATCAGGGCCTAGGCATCCACAGCTATGTACATCAGGGCATAGGCTCCCACAGCTATGTACATCAGGGCCTAGACACCCACAGCTATGTACATCAGGGCCTAGGCATCCACAGCTATGTACATCAGGGCCTAGGCACCCACAGCTATGTACATCAGGGCCTAGGCACCCACAGCTATGTACATCAGGGCCTGGGCACTCACAGCTATGTACATCAGGGCCTAGGCACCCACAGCTATGTACATCAGGGCCTAGGCATCCACAGCTATGTACATCAGGGCCTAGGCATCCACAGCTATGTACATCAGGGCCTGGGCACTCACAGCTATGTACATCAGGGCCTGGGCATCCACAGCTATGTACATCAGGGCCTAGGCACCCACAGCTATGTACATCAGGGCCTAGGCACCCACAGCTATGTACGTCAGGGCCTAGGCATCCACAGCTATGTACATCAGGGCCTGGGCACTCACAGCTATGTACATCAGGGCCTAGGCATCCACAGCTATGTACATCAGGGCCTAGGCACCCACAGCTATGTACATCACGGCCTGGGCACTCACAGCTATGTACATCAGGGCCTAGGCATCCACAGCTATGTACATCAGGGCCTAGGCATCCACAGCTATGTACATCAGGGCCTAGGCACCCACAGCTATGTACATCAGGGCCTGGGCACTCACAGCTATGTACATCAGGGCCTAGGCATCCACAGCTATGTACATCAGGGCCTAGGCACCAACAGCTATGTATATCCGGGCCTAGTTACCCATAGCTATGTATATTAGTGCGTAGTGCTTGGCCCCATGAAATGAAGCGCCTAAACACACATCCAGCAACAGTCACCTCGTGACTACAAGTGGGACAAGGCAGAGCTAGGTCTGGGCCAGGATGGTGTTGAACCAGGGTTGTTATTGGGCCATACCTGGGTGGCATTCTTTCTGGGTGGATCAATAAAGGCCCAGAGCTATTGTGTACCAGACTCACAAAGAGACACATCTTGCAGTGTAATGTCCAGAGAAGATCTTCTTTCACATTTCCATGTGGAAGAACAGCTGGACACCCAAAACAGATTGCCCTGCCTACTTTGGAATAGCCACACCCTTTCCCATCCAGTGGGTGTGGCATCATTTGCCTCAAATGCAGATGATGTCACAATATTGTGCGTCATGTACCCCATGTTTGAAAAACCAACCATTTCCATTCTGGTCTGGTCTGGTCAGATATTAGTCATGATTGTTGAACTCTCAGGTTGCCTCGGCTGAAAATCTCTTAGAAGGCAGTCAGGAGAGCGAGAAGATTAGTGCAAGATAAACGCCAGCTCACTCACACACAAATTTTTGCTGTCACAACAAGTATCCGAGTCTCATCAGGGGGAAGAGTTGGTCACATATCAACGCTAGCACAAGCTCTTGCTAAAACTCTTGACGATGCTAGTGGTCAACACACCTGGCTACTACTGGTCTCTCTTACAGCTAGTTCTTGTGCAGCTTTCTCCACGACCTTTCCATACCAGCCACCAATAGCCAAACAAGCACCATCCACTTCTATAACAAAATTGAAAAAGTCAGATAACAGCTTGAAGAGCAAGCATGCACACCACATACCCACAGAGAGGAGTCTAGAAGCCCTAACTGGCTAACCAACAAATCCTACCTGTAATGGCTGTGGTGGGGGTGAGAGGAGGTGGAGGAGGGATGGGGACGGTGGAGGAGGGATGGGGACAGAGAAGAATGGATGGGGATAGAAAAGAAGGGGAGAAGGAGGTGGGTTTGGAATAGGATGAGGTGGTGTTGAAATACGATAAGGTGGTGTTGAAATAGGATGAGGTGGTGTTATTAGTAACGATAATAGCTGAAACATGAAAGGAAAGGTGGCTAGGCGCAACTTAGACAAGCCTTCCCTGAGCTCGCACTGTAGCAGTTGTCTAGACCTTCTCGCGCACTTATTAAGCTGGTATGCGCTGCACAGAACTGATAGTTAATTGACCTTCGACCTTTTGCGGGTAATATTGAACGCTGAGTGAAGTAGCCAAGACGTATTTTTTAACTGTTAGGTAGTAAGATGGCTTCTAAGACGGCGGGAATAGCGGGGCTCTACGACATGGAGAAGACGCTCGGTTCTGGGCACTTCGCGGTGGTGAAGAGCGCGCGTCATGCCTTCACAGGCTTACGCGTGGCCATCAAAGTTATTGATAAGTTGAAGTTGGACGAGGTGTCACGGACACATCTGTACCAGGAGGTGCGTTGTATGAAGCTAGTGTCTCACCCCAGTATCATCCGCCTCTATGAAGTCATCGACACACAGACCAAACTCTATTTAATTCAAGAACTAGGTGATGGGGGTGATCTTTATGACTTTATCATGAAGCATCCCAATGGTGTGAAGGAAGATGTTGCTAGGCAAATCTTCAGGCAGGCTGTCTCTGCCATCAGGTACTGTCACAAACTCCATGTGGTCCACCGGGACCTCAAACCAGAGAATCTGGTTATCTGTACCGGAGTGGACGAGGCAGGAAACATGACCACCACCCCAAGGGTCAAACTGACTGACTTTGGACTTTCTCGGACATTCCTACCTGGAGAGTTGATAGAGTCATCATGTGGATCTCTAGAATATTCAGCGCCAGAGATCCTCCTTGGAGATTCCTATGATCCTCCTAAGATAGGTAGGTAGAGGTCTCTCGTGTCTAGCACTCGAATGTTTGATGATAGCAAAAGCACTAGACAGCGCATGCTCTATTGGGTGCAGCTGCTTTGAGGTACGTCTGGCCAGCAGTCGACCTTCACTCCAGTTCTGCTGGGCAACCATTTTGTGTGTGGCTGAAATGATGTAGCTTTGTGAGAAATCTTTGCCTGGGGGTAGCTAGCTCTTGCTACATGAGTGATGGCAGCCTTTGCCTGGGGGTAGCTAGCTCTTGCACTATATGAGTGATGGCAGCCTTTGCCTGGGGGTAGCTAGCTCTTGCTACATGAGTGATGGCAGCCTTTGCCTGGGGGTAGCTAGCTCTTACTACATGAGTGATGGCAGCCTTTGCCTGGCTCTTGCTACATGAGTGATGGCAGCCTTTGCCTGGGGGTAGCTAGCTCTTACTACATGAGTGATGGCAGCCTTTGCCTGGGGGTAGCTAGCTCTTGCTACATGAGTGATGGCAGCCTTTGCCTGTGGGTAGCTAGCTCTTGCACTATATGAGTGATGGCAGCCTTTGCCTGGGGGTAGCTAGCTCTTACTACATGAGTGATGGCAGCCTTTGCCTGGGGGTAGCTAGCTCTTGCACTATATGAGTGGCAGCTCTTACTACATGAGTGATGGCAGCCTTTGCCTGGGGGTAGCTAGCTCTTGCTACATGAGTGATGGCAGCCTTTGCCTGGGGGTAGCTAGCTCTTACTGCATGAGTGATGGCAGTCTTTGCCTGGCTCTTACTGCATGAGTGATGGCAGCCTTTGCCTGTGGGTAGCTAGCTCTTGCACTATATGAGTGATGGCAGCCTTTGCCTGGGGGTAGCTAGCTCTTACTACATGAGTGATGGCAGCCTTTGCCTGGGGGTAGCTAGCTCTTACTACATGAGTGATGGCAGCCTTTGCCTGGGGGTAGCTAGCTCTTACTACATGAGTGATGGCAGCCTTTGCCTGGGGGTAGCTAGCTCTTACTACATGAGTGATGGCAGCCTTTGCCTGTGGGTAGCTAGCTCTTGCACTATATGAGTGATGGCAACCTTTGCCTGGGGGTAGCTAGCTCTTACTACATGAGTGATGGCAGCCTTTGCCTGGGGGTAGCTAGCTCTTGCTACATGAGTGATGGCAGCCTTTGCCTGGGGGTAGCTAGCTCTTACTACATGAGTAATGGCAGCCTTTGCCTGGGGGTAGCTACTACATGAGTGATAGCTTATTTATGTATTGGCACAAATGCCTCTAGAGAACAATGATGAAATGGTAGGCGTGGTTACATCAACATGCTCCAGAATCGGTAGCCCGTGCAGCACGCTATAGCCCGTGCAGCATCAGGTGATAATATGTTTCACTTGCTTCAGCCTGATAATATGTTTCACTTGCTTCAGCCTGATAGAGGCACTTCCCACCACTTCAGCACAGACAGATGTTCAGCTAAAGAGTCTATGCAAGGGCAGACATATCTGGTGGGGATTGGTAGAGATTATAGTATCTAGTGAGGATTGATAGAGGCAGTATCTAGTGGGGTTGGTAGAGATGCAGTATCTAGTGGGGTTGGTAGAGATGCAGTATCTAGTGAGGTTGGTAGAGATGCAGTATCTAGTGGTGTTGGTAGAGATGCAGTATCTAGTGGGGTTGGTAGAGATGCAGTATCTAGTGGGGTTGGTAGAGATGCAGTATCTAGTGGGGTTGGTAGAGATGCAGTATCTAGTGGAGTTGGTAGAGATGCAGTATCTAGTGAGGATTGGTAGAGATGCAGTATCTAGTGGTGTTGGTAGAGATGCAGTATCTAGTGAGGATTGGTAGAGATGCAGTATCTAGTGGGGTTGGTAGAGATGCAGTATCTAGTGAGGATTGGTAGAGATGCAGTATCTAGTGGGGTTGGTAGAGATGCAGTATCTAGTGGTGTTGGTAGAGATGCAATATCTAGTGGGGTTGGTAGAGATGCAGTATCTAGTGGGGTTGGTAGAGATGCAATATCTAGTGGGGTTGGTAGAGATGCAGTATCTAGTGGGGTTGGTAGAGATGTAGTATATCTAGTGGGGTTGGTAGAGATGTAGTATCTAGTGGGGTTGGTAGAGATGCAGTATCTAGTGGGGTTGGTAGAGATGCAGTATCTAGTGGGGTTGGTAGAGATGCAATATCTAGTTGGGTTGGTAGAGATGTAGTATATCTAGTGGGGTTGGTAGAGATGCAGTATCTAGTGAGGTTGGTAGAGATGCAGTATCTAGTGGGGTTGGTAGAGATGCAATATCTAGTGGGGTTGGTAGAGATGCAGTATCTAGTGGGGTTGGTAGAGATGCAGTATCTAGTGGGGTTGGTAGAGATGCAGTATCTAGTGAGGTTGGTAGAGATGCAGTATCTAGTGTGGTTGGTAGAGATGGAGTATCTAGTGGTGTTGGTAGAGATGCAGTATCTAGTGGGGTTGGTAGAGATGCAGTATCTAGTGAGGTTGGTAGAGATGCAGTATCTAGTGGTGTTGGTAGAGATGCAGTATCTAGTGGTGTTGGTAGAGATGCAGTATCTAGTGGGGTTGGTAGAGATGCAGTATCTAGTGAGGTTGGTAGAGGTGCAGTATCTAGTGGGGTTGGTAGAGATGCAGTATCTAGTGGGGTTGGTAGAGATGTAGTATCTAGTGAGGTTGGTAGAGATGCAGTATCTAGTGGGGTTGGTAGAGATGCAGTATCTAGTGTGGTTGGTAGAGATGTAGTATCTAGTGGGGTTGGTAGAGATGTAGTATCTAGTGGGGTTGGTAGAGATGTAGTATATCTAGTGGGGTTGGTAGAGATGCAGTATCTAGTGGGGTTGGTAGAGATGCAGTATCTAGTGAGGTTGGTAGAGGTGCAGTATCTAGTGGGGTTGGTAGAGATGCAGTATCTAGTGGGGTTGGTAGAGATGTAGTATCTAGTGAGGTTGGTAGAGATGCAGTATCTAGTGGGGTTGGTAGAGATGCAGTATCTAGTGTGGTTGGTAGAGATGTAGTATCTAGTGGGGTTGGTAGAGATGTAGTATCTAGTGGGGTTGGTAGAGATGTAGTATCTAGTGGGGTTGGTAGAGATGTAGTATATCTAGTGGGGTTGGTAGAGATGCAGTATCTAGTGGGGTTGGTAGAGATGCAGTATCTAGGGCACATATTGGTGGACTTGCATTATGACATCAGCCCGCCTATTTGAAGTATCAATAATTCTCTGCCCCCCAGGAAACTATATTGTTCCTGTTCCCATGACCCCCTGAGCAAGCACGTGCTTTGTGTTGAATGACTAAAAGGTCACAAATGCTGCAAGCTGATATATTTTTCGTGATTCTGCAAGCTAAGGTTGATTAGTGGAAGTGGTGTTAGTGCTGACCTCAACTTGAGCTTGCTGCTAATTCTTCTCAGAATTTGTTACAAGGCGACAGTTCATTGGTTTGTCTCGGGGAAGAAGATGTTCCTGGAGCATTACTCGGGAGTGTGGCTCTCACTTCCAACAAGGTCCAGCATCTTCTCAAAGTGAGTAGGTGGCCGCTGCACTTCGACCAGCGCTTGAACTCTGCTACATGAAGCACACTATGTCACACTTGCTCAAGGATCGATTCCTTCTTTCCCGAGACAGATCAGTGAACTGCTGCCCTTGCAATGAGTTCTGAGAAGAACTAGCAGCAAATTCACCGGTGGGCGCAGCCAAGTTGATGAGCTTACTTTATTGCAATGCTCAGGTTCTCTTTGAGAACCACAGGAACAATACAGTTTCCTATGGGGCCAATGATTATAAGGTGTGGCTGAACATACGTGCGTGCGTGCGTAATAATGCAAGTCCCCCATTTTTGACAAAAATGTTCTGTGTGTGTGTATGTTTGGGGGGGGGGGGGGGGGTTCTAGTTTGCCTTGCTCTCAGTGTGTGTGGCTGGAGTCCACAAGGTGGGAGGCAGGGAGAGGATGATGCATCTTTTGTGAGTTGCCACACAGCTGCAGTTCTCAGAGTAGAGGTGGCCAGAAGTTAAGTGGTGAAGGGAAGTGGTCGTGCAAGAGGGGCACTCCTTGATCTAATAGATCAGTAGCTCTACGTTAACCCTGTGGGTGTGGCTGGCAGAGACATGATTATTACCAATGCTGTTTCCTGAATAGACACTAATGGCGCACTAAGAAACGGCCCTTCTCACACACACACACACACGCATGCACACACCCATACTGAGTATCTACGTTTAGATCATGTTAGGGAAAAATATCGCCATGCCTACAAGATATCGCCATGCCTACAAGATATTGCCATGCCTACAAGATATTGCCATGCCTACAAGATATTGCCATGCTTACTTTTATGCTATCCAACGAGAAAAATTTGTCTTGTGATGCCCTCCAGAATTTGGTTGTGCCTCTCCCTCTCTCCATGACTCCCTCCCTTCCCCCTCCCCCCCCCCCCCTCTCCCGCAGATGTGTGGAGCCTCGGTGTCATCCTATATATGTTGATCACGGGTCATTCTCCGTTTGCCTATGGCGGTGCTGGTGAGATCCTGGCCAGGATTATGGACAGCAAGTACCAGTGTCCTCCTCATGTCTCGGAGCTATGCAGAAAGTAAGTGCATCACCTCACCTGATCAGGCACGTAACACAATGTAACCACTCAATTTCTGAACCTGGCTAGTTGCGTATTGTGGTGTGATCTCTCAAATTCTGAGCTTGATTGATTGTGTAACACCATCCCTTTAATGTAGGGCATTTCACGCTGCATAATTCATTTTGTTAGCATGCGTAGTTGCATGGGGTGTGAAAGTAATTGCAATGGGGTGTAATAAGTGATGCATGAAACCAATGCTGGGTAATAGTGCATGGGGTGTAACTGCCAGATAATAGTTGCTTGGGGTGTAACTGATGTCTGATAAGTTGCATGGGGTATAATTGATGGCTGAAGCTCTACATATGTGAGAGTGCATGAGAGATTGTGTATGTGACTGCATTTGTTACACTCTGCGTTGTGTTACACTCTGCATTGTGTTACACTCTGCATTGTGTTACACTCTGCATTGTATTACACTGCATTGTGTTACACTCTGTGTTGTGTTACATTGCATTGTGTTACACTCTGCGTTGTGTTACACTCTGCATTGTGTTACACTCTGCGTTGTGTTACACTGCATTGTGTTACACTCTGCGTTGTGTTACACTCTGCGTTGTGTTACACTCTGTGTTGTGTTACACTGCATTGTGTTACACTCTGCGTTGTGTTACACTGCATTGTGTTACACTCTGCATTGTGTTACACTCTGCGTTGTGTTACACTGCATTGTGTTACACTCTGCGTTGTGTTACACTCTGCGTTGTGTTACACTGCATTGTGTTACACTCTGCATTGTGTTACACTCTGCATTGTGTTACACTCTGCGTTGTGTTACACTTCATTGTCTTACACTCTGCATTGTGTTACACTGCATTGTGTTACACTCTGCATTGTGTTACACTCTGCGTTGTGTTACACTTCATTGTCTTACACTCTGCATTGTGTTACACTGCATTGTGTTACACTCTGCATTGTGTTACACTCTGCGTTGTGTTACACTTCATTGTCTTACACTCTGCATTGTGTTACACTGCATTGTGTTACACTCTGCATTGTGTTACACTCTGCCAAGTGTTCGGCTGAGTGACAATAATTATGGTGCATCATGTTGCTTGATATAACTATTGAAGCAACGCCATGTGACGCCTCGTGACATTGTGAATTGCCCTTTGGGTTATGTTAGAACATGATCAATGGTAACCACTTAATTATCGTGGCGTGTTTATAAGTGCACTCCTCTCGCTAAGGAGAATTATTTTCTGTGATCATGACATTCAAAGGAAATTAGAGGCACTGGGAATGAGAGGCTTATGTGATCGTCAACTACCACAGCAGTTAGCATAGCTACAGATGTCGGTAGCACATATATTTTTTCTAGCTTCAGAACTTCCTAGCTAATTGGGAGTCAAAATAGAGTCATGTAGTTATGTAGTTAATTGCCTTTAGACTAGCCATTAGCTTTTACAAGTCTTGATTGCTAATGGGTAGTGAGTGCTCCACCAGCATCCAGAGATTGCTAATGGGTAGTGAGTGCTCCACCAGCATCCAGAGATTGCTAATGGGTAGTGAGTGCTCCGCCAGCATCCAGAGATTACTAATGGGTAGTGAGTGCTCCACCAGCATCCAGAGATTACTAATGGGTAGTGAGTGCTCCACCAGCATCCAGAGATTGCTAATGGGTAGTGAGTGCTCCACCAGCATCCAGAGATTGCTAATGGAGTGAGTGCTCCACCAGCATCCAGAGATTACTAATGGGTAGTGAGTGCTCCACCAGCATCCAGAGATTGCTAATGGGTAGTGAGTGCTCCGCCAGCATCCAGAGATTGCTAATGGGTAGTGAGTGCTCCGCCAGCATCCAGAGATTACTAATGGGTAGTGAGTGCTCCACCAGCATCCAGAGATTACTAATGGGTAGTGAGTGCTCCACCAGCATCCAGAGATTACTAATGGGTAGTGAGTGCTCCACCAGCATCCAGAGATTACTAATGGGTAGTGAGTGCTCCACCAGCATCCAGAGATTACTAATGGGTGGTGAGTGCTCCACCAGCATCCAGAGATTACTAATGGGTAGTGAGTGCTCCACCAGCATCCAGAGATTACTAATGGTAGTGAGTGCTCCGCCAGCATCCAGAGATTACTAATGGTAGTGAGTGCTCCACCAGCATCCAGAGATTACTAATGGTAGTGAGTGCTCCACCAGCATCCAGAGATTACTAATGGGTAGTGAGTGCTCCACCAGCACCCAGAGATTACTAATGGGTAGTGAGTGCTCCACCAGCATCCAGAGATTACTAATGGGTAGTGAGTGCTCCGCCAGCATCCAGAGATTGCTAATGGGTAGTGAGTGCTCCACCAGCATCCAGAGATTACTAATGGGTAGTGAGTGCTCCACCAGCATCCAGAGATTACTAATGGGTAGTGAGTGCTCCTCCAGCATCCAGAGATTACTAATGGGTAGTGAGTGCTCCACCAGCATCCAGAGATTGCTAATGGGTAGTGAGTGCTCCGCCAGCATCCAGAGATTACTAATGGGTAGTGAGTGCTCCACCAGCATCCAGAGATTACTAATGGGTAGTGAGTGCTGCACCAGCATCCAGAGATTGCTAATGGTAGTGAGTGCTCCACCAGCATCCAGAGATTACTAACGGGTAGTGATTGCTCCACCAGCATCCAGAGATTACTAATGGGAGTGAGTGCTCCACCAGCATCCAGAGATTGCTAATGGGTAGTGAGTGCTCCACCAGCACCCAGAGATTACTAATGGGTAGTGAGTGCTCCTCCAGCATCCAGAGATAACTAATGGGTAGTGAGTGCTCCGCCAGCATCCAGAGATTACTAATGGGTAGTGAGTGCTCCGCCAGCATCCAGAGATTACTAATGGGTAGTGAATGCTCCACCAGCATCCAGAGATTACTAATGGGTAGTGAGTGCTCCGCCAGCATCCAGAGATTGCTAGTGGGTAGTGAGTGCTCCACCAGCATCCAGAGATTACTAATGGGTAGTGAGTGCTCCACCAGCATCCAGAGATTGCTAATGGGTAGTGAGTGCTCCACCAGCATCCAGAGATTGCTAATGGGTAGTGAGTGCTCCACCAGCATCCAGAGATTGCTAATGATAGTGAGTGCTCCACCAGCATCCAGAGATTGCTAATGGGTAGTGAGTGCTCCACCAGCATCCAGAGATTACTAATGGGTAGTGAGTGCTCCACCACCATCCAGAGATTACTAATGGGTAGTGAGTGCTCCACCAGCATCCAGAGATTACTAATGGGTAATGAGTGCTCCACCAGCATCCAGAGATTGCTAATGGGTAGTGATTGCTCCGCCAGCATCCAGAGATTACTAATGGGTAGTGAATGCTCCACCAGCATCCAGAGATTACTAATGGGTAATGAGTGCTCCACCAGCATCCAGAGATTGCTAATGGGTAGTGAGTGCTCCACCAGCATCCAGAGATTGCTAATGGGTAGTGAGTGCTCCACCAGCATCCAGAGATTGCTAATGGGTAGTGAGTGCTCCACCAGCATCCAGAGATTACTAATGGTAGTGAGTGCTCCACCAGCATCCAGAGATTACTAATGGGTAATGAGTGCTCCACCAGCATCCAGAGATTACTAATGGGTAGTGAGTGCTCCACCAGCACCCAGAGATTGCTAATGGGTAGTGAGTGCTCCACCAGCACCCAGAGATTGCTAATGGGTAATGAGTGCTCCACCAGCATCCAGAGATTACTAATGGGTAGTGAGTGCTCCACCAGCATCCAGAGATTACTAATGGGTAGTGAGTGCTCCACCAGCATCCAGAGATTACTAATGGGTAGTGAGTGCTCCACCAGCATCCAGAGATTACTAATGGGTAATGAGTGCTCCACCAGCATCCAGAGATTACTAATGGGTAGTGAGTGCTCCGCCAGCATCCAGAGATTACTAATGGGTAGTGAGTGCTCCACCAGCATCCAGAGATTACTAATGGGTAGTGAGTGCTACACCAGCATCCAGAGATTACTAATGGGTAGTGAGTGCTCCGCCAGCATCCAGAGATTACTAATGGTAGTGAGTGCTCCGCCAGCATCCAGAGGGTTAAAGCATCTGTGTGCATGTGGAAGAAAGACGTAGTGAGTTCAGCCCCTCCAAGAGCCGAGAGAAGTGCACCTTCTAGCCGGCATCAGCAGGGGAGTGTGCCACGCAGCGCAAGGAAGACCACACCCCATACCTTTTGCATTCATTTTTGCACTTCTTTTCGTGAAGATGATTTTGAAATGGAAACGTTTCTGAAGTCACCATCACTAGTGTAAGCCTGTGTGTGTGTGTGTGCGTGCGTGCATGTGTGTGTTGTGTGTGTGTGTGTGTGCCAAGAGTAAAACACACACACATTAATTATAGTGAGGATGCTATAGCGGTCTAAAATTGAGTACCAATATGTATGAAGGGGGGGGGGGGATATTGAAAAACACTGACTGTTCAGAATTGGAGTAGCTGTTTCAAAGCAGTCAGGTGTCCAGTCCACTAACCTTAAGATGAACTTTCATGAGTTCTGGTCCACTAACCTTGGAAGATGAACTTTCATGAGTTCTGGTCCACTAAACTTGGAAGATGAACTTTCATAAGTTCTGGTCCACTAACCTTGGAGGATGAGGTTTCTTAAGTTCTGTCCACTAACCTTGGAAGATGAACTTTCATGAGTTCTGGTCCACTAACCTTGGAAGATGAACTTTCATGAGTTCTGGTCCACTAACCTTGGAGGAGGTTTCTGTCCACTAACCTTAAGATGAACTTCATAAGTTCTGGTCCACTAACCTTGGAGGATGAGATTTCTTAAGTTCTGTCCACTAACCTTGGAAGATGAACTATCATGAGTTCTGTCCCACTAACTTTGGATTCTAAGAGTGAAAGCAGCTGATGAAGAAGGTGATGGCATCTCCTCTTACCTTGGCCAGATCAGTGTTGACCCTGAAGCTCTGCTATCATTGGGCAGAGTAGTCACATCTGACCTACCTTCAGCACTCTCACACAAGCTGATGACTGGATGGAGATGAGATTACCAGCAATGAAGAAGACATTGATAGTGAGTTTAGCTGCAGTTCTATGCATTAGTGAGCAGATGAACTCCAAATACTATTTCAGGTTCCTTGTTTACGGTTGGTCCGCGGAATAAGTACTACTGTTGCTAGCTGAGCCATTTCTTTATGCTTGCGTGAAGCGAGGGTTGGGCAGTTGACAGAGCTTCATCAGCTCCAGTGACACTTGCTGTGCAGTTGTTAGCCCTCCTATTGCTGTGGTGGCCCCAAGAACAATAACCTTCTCAATAATCAACTTCAAATTGTTTCTCTCCACGTTTCGACTAGATGCTCTAACCTTCATAAGGCTAGAGCATCTAGTCATTATTCCTGATGAAGGCTAGAGTATCTAGTCATTATTCCTGATGAAGGCTAGAGCATCTAGTCATTATTCCTGATGAAGGCTGAGCATCTAGTCATTATTCCTGATGAAGGCTAAACCATCTAGTCATTATTCCTGGTGAAGGCTAGAGCATCTAGTCATTATTCCTGGTGAAGGCTAGAGCATCTAGTCATTATTCCTGATGAAGGCTAGAGCATCTAGTCATTATTCCTGATGCATCTAGTCATTATTCCTGATGAAGGCTAGAGCATCTAGTCATTATTCCTGATGAAGGTTAGAGCTTCTAGTCATAATTCCTGATGAAGGCTAGAGCATCTAGTCATTATTCCTGATGAAGGCTAGAGCATCTAGTCATTATTCGCTAGAGCATCTAGTCATTATTCCTGATGAAGGCTAGAGCATCTAGTCATTATTCCTGATGAAGGCTAGAGCATCTAGTCATTATTCGCTAGAGCATCTAGTCATTATTCCTGATGAAGGCTAGAGCATCTAGTCATTATTCCTGATGAAGGCTAGAGCATCTAGTCATTATTCCTGATGAAGGCTAGAGCATCTAGTCATTATTCCTGATGAGGGCTAGAGCATCTAGTCATTATTCCTGATGAAGGCTAGAGCATCTAGTCATTATTCCTGATGAAGGCTGGAGCATCTAGTCATTATTCCTGATGAAGGCTAGAGCAACTAGTCATTATTCCTGATGAAGGCTAGAGCATCTAGTCATTATTCCTGGTGAAGGCTAGAGCATCTAGTCATTATTCCTGATGAAGGCTAGAGCATCTAGTCATTATTCCTGATGAAGGCTAGAGCATCTAGTCATTATTCCTGATGAAGGCTAGAGCATCTAGTCATTATTCCTGGTGAAGGCTAGAGCATCTAGTGATTATTCCTGATGAAGGCTAGAGCATCTAGTCATTATTCCTGATGAAGGCTAGAGCATCTAGTCATTATTCCTGATGAAGGCTAGAGCATCTAGTCATTATTCCTGATGAAGGATGGAGTATCTATAATTATAGTCCAAACGTGGAGAGAATACAATTTCAAGTTGATTATTGAGATGGTTATTATGTCATTGAGACCAACCACAATGTTGGTCAACACCAATGCATCACATATGGACTGGTTACTAGGGGCTTTTCCATGCTATAGTTTGGAAAGTCCCCAATTAGGCCCAGCTAGATAATTAGGGACTTTTCCAAACTAGAGCTCTATATACTAATTAGGCCGAGCTATTGCTAGATCTACCTAGTGATCTACCTAGTGAATTACACTGACCTCATGAGCTTTTGCTAGACTACATAGTGAATTACACTTAACCTCATGAGCTATTGCATAGTGAATTACACTAACCTCATGAGCTATTGCATAGTGAATTACACTAACCTCATGAGCTATTGCTAGATCTACATTGTGAATTACACTAACCTCATGAGCTGCTGGGTACTAAATGAAGTGTAATAATAGACCGATGAGGAGGCTCTATATGGACAGGAACATTTCCTTTAAAAAATACCATTTGCCATTTCTGCTAATTTGTTTCATCATTAATCCACTCACAAATGGCTCTTTTAAAAAACACAAGATTGCAATGCTGGCTGTTGTTGTTGCTAGGTGCACTTCACACTGCAATGCTGGCCTCACTAGCTGTTGTTGTTGCTAGGTGCACTTCACACTGCAATGCTGGCCTCACTTGCTGTTGTTGTTGCTAGGTGCACTTCACACTGCAATGCTGGCCTCACTAGCTGTTGTTGTTGCTAGGTGCACTTCACGCTGCAATGCTGGCCTCACTAGCTGTTGTTGTTGCTAGGTGCACTTCACACTGCAATGCTGGCCTCACTTGCTGTTGTTGTTGCTAGGTGCACTTCACACTGCAATGCTGGCCTCACTAGCTGTTGTTGTTGCTAGGTGCACTTCACACTGCAATGCTGGCCTCACTTGCTATTGTTGTTGCTAGGTGCACTTCACACTGCAATGCTGGCCTCACTAGCTGTTGTTGTTGCTAGGTGCACTTCACACTGCAATGCTGGCCTCACTAGCTGTTGTTGTTGCTAGGTGCACTTCACACTGCAATGCTGGCCTCACTTGCTGTTGTTGTTGCTAGGTGCACTTCACACTGCAATGCTGGCCTCACTAGCTGTTGTTGTTGCTAGGTGCACTTCACACTGCAATGCTGGCCTCACTAGCTGTTGTTGTTGCTAGGTGCACTTCACACTGCAATGCTGGCCTCACTAGCTGTTGTTGTTGCTAGGTGCACTTCACGCTGCAATGCTGGCTATTGTTGTTGCTAGGTGCACTTCACGCTGCAATGCTGGCCTCACTAGCTGTTGTTGTTGCTACAGGTGCACTTCACACTGCAATGCTGGCCTCACTTGCTATTGTTGTTGCTAGGTGCACTTCACACTGCAATGCTGGCTGTTGTTGTTGCTAGGTGCACTTCACACTGCAATGCTGGCCTCACTAGCTGTTGTTGTTGCTAGGTGCACTTCACGCTGCAATGCTGGCTATTGTTGTTGCTAGGTGCACTTCACGCTGCAATGCTGGCCTCACTAGCTGTTGTTGTTGCTACAGGTGCACTTCACACTGCAATGCTGGCCTCACTTGCTATTGTTGTTGCTAGGTGCACTTCACACTGCAATGCTGGCTATTGTTGTTGCTAGGTGCACTTCACGCTGCAATGCTGGCCTCACTAGCTGTTGTTGTTGCTACAGGTGCACTTCACACTGCAATGCTGGCCTCACTTGCTATTGTTGTTGCTAGGTGCACTTCACACTGCAATGCTGGCTGTTGTTGTTGCTAGGTGCACTTCACACTGCAATGCTGGCCTCACTAGCTATTGTTGTTGCTAGGTGCACTTCACACTGCAATGCTGGCCTCACTAGCTGTTGTTGTTGCTAGGTGCACTTCACACTGCAATGCTGGCCTCACTGGCTGTTGTTGTTGCTAGGTGCACTTCACACTGCAATGCTGGCCTCATTAGCTGTTGTTGTTGCTACAGGTGCACTTCACACTGCAATGCTGGCCTCACTTGCTGTTGTTGTTGCTAGGTGCACTTCACACTGCAATGCTGGCCTCACTAGCTGTTGTTGTTGCTAGGTGCACTTCACACTGCAATGCTGGCCTCACTAGCTATTGTTGTTGCTAGGTGCACTTCACACTGCAATGCTGGCCTCACTTGCTGTTGTTGTTGCTAGGTGCACTTCACACTGCAATGCTGGCCTCACTAGCTATTGTTGTTGCTAGGTGCACTTTACACTGCAATGCTGGCCTCACTAGCTATTGTTGTTGCTAGGTGCACTTCACACTGCAATGCTGGCCTCACTAGCTATTGTTGTTGCTACATGTAGGTGCACTTCACACTGCAATGCTGGCCTCACTTGCTATTGTTGTTGCTAGGTGCACTTCACACTGCTATGCTGGCCTCACTAGCTGTTGTTGTTGCTAGGTGCACTTCACACTGCTATGCTGGCCTCACTAGCTGTTGTTGTTGCTAGGTGCACTTCACACTGCAATGCTGGCCTCACTTGCACAAGAGTGTGAGGCATTAACACTTAGAGCAGCTGAGTACTATGTCACAATTAGACCTCAAGGCACATGAATTACCGCTATGACCATAATTATGCTTAATGTTCAATAGTCCTCAGCTTCTTGATGAGCTCCTTGCTGCCCATGAAGATATAGCAGCAGGCCACTCCCTGTCCTCTGCCCAGTCTTCTGGCAGCTGCTACTCCATAGATACATGTATCTCCTCCCCCATGACCAGTGCAGTGCAAAACACTCTCAGTACAACAGAGAGCCTGGCTCATGGAGGATGTCAACAGAGAGCCTGACTCATGGAGGACACCAACAGAGAGCCTGGCTCATGGAGGATGTCAACAGAGACCCTGGCTCATGGAGAATACCAACAGAGAGCCTGGCTCATGGAGGACAGAGAGCCTGGCTCATGGAGGATGCCAACAGAGAGCCTGGCTCATGGAGGACAGAGAGCCTGGCTCATGGAGGATGCCAACAGAGAGCCTGGCTCATGGAGGACACCAACAGAGAGCCTGGCTCATGGAGGACACCCTGGCTCATGGAGATACCAACAGAGAGCCTGGCTCATGGAGATACCAACAGAGAGCCTGGCTCATGGAGAATACCAACAGAGAGCCTTGCTAATGGAGGATGCCAACAGAGAGCCTGGCTCATGGAGGATGCCAACAGAGAGCCTGGCTCATGGAGGATGCAACTGCTGCAAGTGTATTCTTATTGTTGATGAAGATGACCAAATAGTTTTGTAGACATCTCAAACTAAACTTCTTACAACAGAAGCAACAAGCTCCTTCTTAGTCTGGCTCACTAGACTAGCTCCTTCTTAGCCTGGCTCACTAGACCAGCTCCTTCTTAGTCTGGCTCACTAGACTAGCTCCTTCTTAGCCTGGCTCACTAGACTAGCTCCTTCTTAGTCTGGCTCACTAGACTAGCTCCTTCTTAGCCTGGCTCACTAGACTAGCTCCTTCTTAGCCTGGCTCACTAGACTAGCTCCTTCTTAGCCTGGCTCACTAGATTAGCTCCTTCTTAGCCTGGCTCACTAGACTAGCTCCTTCTTAGTCTGGCTCACTAGACTAGCTCCTTCTTAGCCTGGCTCACTAGACTAGCTCCTTCTTAGCCTGCTCACTAGACTAGCTCCTTCTTAGTCTGGCTCACTAGACTAGTTCCTTGTTAGCCTGGCTTACTAGACTAGCTCCTTCTTAGTCTGGCTCACTAGACTAGCTCCTTCTTAGCCTGGCTCACTAGACTAGCTCCTTCTTAGTCTGGCTCACTAGACTAGCTCCTTCTTAGCCTGGCTCACTAGACTAGCTCCTTCTTAGCCTGGCTCACTAGACTAGCTCCTTCTTAGCCTGGCTCACTAGACTAGCTCCTTCTTAGCCTGGCTCACTAGACTAGCTCCTTCTTAGCCTGGCTCACTAGACTAGCTCCTTCTTAGTCTGGCTCACTAGACTAGCTCCTTCTTAGCCTGGCTCACTAGACTAGCTCCTTCTTAGCCTGGCTCACTAGACTAGCTCCTTCTTAGTCTGGCTCACTAGACTAGCTCCTTCTTAGTCTGGCTCACTAGACTAGCTCCTTCTTAGCCTGGCTCACTAGACTAGCTCCTTCTTAGTCTGGCTCACTAGACTAGCTCCTTCTTAGCCTGGCTCACTAGACTAGCTCCTTCTTAGCCTGGCTCACTAGACTAGCTCCTTCTTAGCCTGGCTCACTAGACTAGCTCCTTCTTAGCCTGGCTCACTAGACTAGCTCCTTCTTAGTCAGGCTCACTAGACTAGCTCCTTCTTAGCCTGGCTCACTAGACTAGCTCCTTCTTAGTCAGGCTCACTAGACTAGCTCCTTCTTAGTCTGGCTCACTAGACCAGCTCCTTCTTAGTCTGGCTCACTAGACTAGCTCCTTCTTAGCCTGGCTCACTAGACTAGCTCCTTCTTAGTCTGGCTCACTAGACCAGCTCCTTCTTAGTCTGGCTCACTAGACTAGCTCCTTCTTAGTCTGGCTCACTAGACTAGCTCCTTCTTAGTCTGGCTCACTAGACTAGCTCCTTCTTAGCCTGGCTCACTAGACTAGCTCCTTCTTAGTCTGGCTCACTAGACTAGCTCCTTCTTAGCCTTGCTCACTAGACTAGCTCCTTCTTAGCCTGGCTCACTAGACTAGCTCCTTCTTAGTCTGGCTCACTAGACTAGCTCCTTCTTAGCCTGGCTCACTAGACTAGCTCCTTCTTAGCCTGGCTCACTAGACTAGCTCCTTCTTAGCCTGGCTCACTAGACTAGCTCCTTCTTAGCCTGGCTCACTAGACTAGCTCCTTCTTAGCCTGGCTCACTAGACTAGCTCCTTCTTAGTCTGGCTCACTAGACTAGCTCCTTCTTAGCCTTGCTCACTAGACTAGCTCCTTCTTAGCCTGGCTCACTAGACCAGCTCCTTCTTAGTCTGGCTCACTAGACTAGCTCCTTCTTAGCCTGGCTCACTAGACTAGCTCCTTCTTAGTCTGGCTCACTAGACTAGCTCCTTCTTAGCCTGGCTCACTAGACTAGCTCCTTCTTAGCCTGGCTCACTAGACTAGCTCCTTCTTAGCCTGGCTCACTAGACTAGCTCCTTCTTAGCCTGGCTCACTAGACTAGCTCCTTCTTAGCCTGGCTCACTAGACTAGCTCCTTCTTAGTCTGGCTCACTAGACTAGCTCCTTCTTAGCCTGGCTCACTAGACTAGCTCCTTCTTAGCCTGGCTCACTAGACTAGCTCCTTCTTAGCCTGGCTCACTAGACTAGCTCCTTCTTAGCCTGGCTCACTAGACTAGCTCCTTCTTAGCCTGGCTCACTAGACTAGCTCCTTCTTAGTCTGGCTCACTAGACTAGCTCCTTCTTAGTCTGGCTCACTAGACTAGCTCCTTCTTAGCCTGGCTCACTAGACTAGCTCCTTCTTAGCCTGGCTCACTAGACTAGCTCCTTCTTAGTCTGGTTCACTAGACTAGCTCCTTCTTAGCCTGGCTCACTAGACTAGCTCCTTCTTAGCCTGGCTCACTAGGCTAGCTCCTTCTTAGCCTGGCTCACTAGACTAGCTCCTTCTTAGCCTGGCTCACTAGACTAGCTCCTTCTTAGCCTGCTCACTAGACTAGCTCCTTCTTAGTCTGGCTCACTAGACTAGCTCCTTCTTAGTCTGGCTCACTAGACTAGCTCCTTCTTAGTCTGGCTCACTAGACTAGCTCCTTCTTAGCCTGGCTCACTAGACTAGCTCCTTCTTAGTCTGGCTCACTAGACTAGCTCCTTCTTAGTCTGGTTCACTAGACTAGCTCCTTCTTAGTCTGGCTCACTAGACTAGCTCCTTCTTAGTCTGGCTCACTAGACTAGCTCCTTCTTAGCCTGGCTCACTAGACTAGCTCCTTCTTAGTCTTGCTCACTAGACTAGCTCCTTCTTAGTCTGGCTCACTAGACTAGCTCCTTCTTAGTCTGGCTCACTAGACTAGCTCCTTCTTAGTCTGGCTCACTAGACTAGCTCCTTCTTAGCCTGGCTCACTAGACTAGCTCCTTCTTAGTCTTGCTCACTAGACTAGCTCCTTCTTAGTCTGGCTCACTAGACTAGCTCCTTCTTAGCCTGGCTCACTAGACTAGCTCCTTCTTAGCCTGGCTCACTAGGCTAGCTCCTTCTTAGCCTGGCTCACTAGACTACCTTCTTAGTCTTGCTCACTAGACTAGCTCCTTCTTAGCCTGGCTCACTAGACTAGCTCCTCCTTAGCCTGGCTCACTAGACTAGCTCCTTCTTAGCCTGGCTCACTAGACTAGCTCCTTCTTAGCCTGGTTCACTAGACTAGCTCCTTCTTAGTCTGGCTCACTAGACTAGCTCCTTCTTAGCCTGGCTCACTAGACTAGCTCCTCCTTAGCCTGGCTCACTAGACTAGCTCCTTCTTAGCCTGGCTCACTAGACTAGCTCCTTCTTAGTCTGGCTCACTAGACTAGCTCCTTCTTAGTCTGGCTCACTAGACTAGCTCCTTCTTAGCCTGGCTCACTAGACTAGCTCCTTCTTAGCCTGGCTCACTAGACTAGCTCCTTCTTAGTCTGGCTCACTAGACTAGCTCCTTCTTAGCCTGGCTCACTAGACTAGCTCCTTCTTAGCCTGGCTCACTAGACTAGCTCCTTCTTAGTCTGGCTCACTAGACTAGCTCCTTCTTAGTCTGGCTCACTAGACTAGCTCCTTCTTAGCCTGGCTCACTAGACTAGCTCCTTCTTAGCCTGGCTCACTAGACTAGCTCCTTCTTAGCCTGGCTCACTAGACTAGCTCCTTCTTAGTCTGGCTCACTAGACTAGCTCCTTCTTAGCCTGGCTCACTAGACTAGCTCCTTCTTAGCCTGGCTCACTAGACTAGCTCCTTCTTAGCCTGGCTCACTAGACTAGCTCCTTCTTAGCCTGGCTCACTAGACTAGCTCCTTCTTAGTCTGGCTCACTAGACTAGCTCCTTCTTAGCCTGGTTCACTAGACTAGCTCCTTCTTAGCCTGGCTCACTAGACTAGCTCCTTCTTAGTCTGGCTCACTAGACTAGCTCCTTCTTAGCCTGGCTCACTAGACTAGCTCCTTCTTAGCCTGGCTCACTAGACTAGCTCCTTCTTAGCCTGGCTCACTAGACTAGCTCCTTCTTAGTCTGGCTCACTAGACTAGCTCCTTCTTAGCCTGGCTCACTAGACTAGCTCCTTCTTAGCCTGGCTCACTAGACTAGCTCCTTCTTAGCCTGGCTCACTAGACTAGCTCCTTCTTAGCCTGGCTCACTAGACTAGCTCCTTCTTAGCCTTGCTCACTAGACCAGCTCCTTCTTAGCCTGGCTTACTAGACTAGCTCCTTCTTAGCTGGCTCACTAGACTAGCTCCTTCTTAGCCTGGCTCACTAGACTAGCTCCTTCTTAGTCTGGCTCACTAGACCAGCTCCTTCTTAGCCTGGCTCACTAGACTAGCTCCTTCTTAGTCTGGCTCACTAGACTAGCTCCTTCTTAGCCTGGCTCACTAGACTAGATCCTTCTTAGCCTGGCTCACTAGACTAGCTCCTTCTTAGCCTGGCTCACTAGACTAGCTCCTTCTTAGTCTGGCTCACTAGACTAGCTCCTTCTTAGCCTGGCTCACTAGACTAGCTCCTTCTTAGTCTGGCTCACTAGACTAGCTCCTTCTTAGTCTGGCTCACTAGACTAGCTCCTCCTTAGCCTGGCTCACTAGACTAGCTCCTTCTTAGCCTGGCTCACTAGACTAGCTCCTTCTTAGCCTGCTCACTAGACTAGCTCCTTCTTAGCCTGGCTCACTAGACTAGCTCCTTCTTAGTCTGGCTCACTAGACTAGCTCCTTCTTAGCCTGGCTCACTAGACCAGCTCCTTCTTAGCCTGGCTCACTAGACTAGCTCCTTCTTAGCCTGGCTCACTAGACTAGCTCCTTCTTAGTCAGGCTCACTAGACTAGCTCCTTCTTAGCCTGGTTCACTAGACTAGCTCCTTCTTAGTCTGGCTCACTAGACTAGCTCCTTCTTAGCCTGGTTCACTAGACTAGCTCCTTCTTAGTCTGGCTCACTAGACTAGCTCCTTCTTAGCCTGGCTCACTAGACTAGCTCCTTCTTAGTCTGGCTCACTAGACTAGCTCCTTCTTAGCCTGGCTCACTAGACTAGCTCCTTCTTAGTCTGGCTCACTAGACTAGCTCCTTCTTAGTCTGGCTCACTAGACTAGCTCCTCCTTAGCCTGGCTCACTAGACTAGCTCCTTCTTAGTCTGGCTCACTACACTAGCTCCTTCTTAGCCTGGCTCACTACACTAGCTCCTTCTTAGCCTGGCTCACTAGACTAGCTCCTTCTTAGCCTGGCTCACTAGACTAGCTCCTTCTTAGCCTGGCTCACTAGACTAGCTCCTTCTTAGCCTGGCTCACTAGACTAGCTCCTTCTTAGTCTGGCTCACTAGACTAGCTTCTTCTTAGCCTGCTCACTAGACTAGCTCCTTCTTAGCCTGGCTCACTAGACTAGCTCCTTCTTAGTCTGGCTCACTAGACTAGCTCCTTCTTAGCCTGGCTCACTAGACTAGCTCCTTCTTAGTCTGGCTCACTAGACTAGCTCCTTCTTAGCCTGGCTCACTAGACTAGCTCCTTCTTAGCCTGGCTTACTAGACTAGCTCCTTCTTAGCCTGGCTCACTAGACTAGCTCCTTCTTAGCCTGGCTCACTAGACTAGCTCCTTCTTAGCCTGGCTCACTAGACTAGCTCCTTCTTAGTCTGGTTCACTAGACTAGCTCCTTCTTAGCCTGCTCACTAGAGTAGCTCCTTCTTAGCCTGGCTCACTAGACTAGCTCCTTCTTAGCCTGGCTCACTAGACCAGCTCCTTCTTAGCCTGGCTCACTAGACTAGCTCCTCTGGCTCACTAGACTAGCTCCTTCTCTGGCGTTATAAAAAATAGTTCTTGTTTGTAATGATGTTTGTTATGTCCACATATTTGCTGGTAGTGTTGTTTTTTTGCCAGGTTGAGAAAGTAGTTCAGGGGTGCTAAGCAACCCAAGTGGCTGGTGGGTGTGGTTATCTGTGGGACAAATGTTGGCTCTGCTTACATCATCACCTAATTCTTGTGGTGTGTTAAATACCCGGACCAATACAGCTGCTAATATACTCTCTGCCTTCCCGAGTGACCAATCAACAGCCAAATGTCAAGCACACAGTTAGTACCCACCCAGGTACACTTCATTAGTCACCTTCAATGTTCAGATGAGGGGCTGGTAACCAACACTGGTGCATCTAATTGATGCACACCCACTCTGTGATGCTGTTGTTCTTACTGTCACTGCGTGGTTACTAAGAGGAGCTAGCACGTGCTATGTGTGGAGCTAGCACGTGCTATGTGTGGAGCTAGCACGTGCTATGTGTGGAGCTAGCACGTGCTATGTGTGGAGCTCTGGGCGCATCTTCAGGTTTAATGACCACCAATAGCTGCTACTGTACTTGATCCTCAGGTCACTGAAACTTCCAAGTTGTCCGCTCATCTTCATGCAGGTTTGTGAAATACCTTCGTTGCTCTCCTTCTCCTCAACTCTGTTTACCTTGTGCATAGTTTTGACAAAATCTAATGTGTATTCCCTGCCTAATCCTAGATCATGAAGCCACACAGTGTGTGTTTGCTAGGTGGAGGGTTGACAGCAGTGTAGTGGGTGTTTGCTAGGTGGAGGGTTGACAGCAGTGTAGTGGGTGTTTGCTAGGTGGAGGGTTGGCAACAGTGTAGTGGGTGTTGGCTAGGTGGAGGGTTGACAACAGTGTAGTGGGTGTTGGCTAGGTGGAGGGTTGACAGCAGTGTAGTGGGTGTTTGCTAGGTGGAGGGTTGACAACAGTGTAGTGGGTGTTGGCTAGGTGGAGGGTTGACAGCAAGGGTTGACAGCAGTGTAGTGGGTGTTGGCTAGGTGGAGGGTTGACAACAGTGTAGTGGGTGTTTGCTAGGTGGAGGGTTGACAACAGCATAGTGGGTGTTTGCTAGGTGGAGGGTTGGCAACAGTGTAGTGGGTATTGGCTAGGTGGAGGGTTGACAACAGTGTAGTGGGTGTTGGCTAGGTGGAGGGTTGACAGCAGTGTAGTGGGTGTTTGCTAGGTGGAGGGTTGACAGCAGTGTAGTGGGTGTTTGCTAGGTGGAGGGTTGACAACAGCATACATGTAACTATATATGGGCTACATGTAACTATATATATAGGGTTGCACCCCTGTAGCTAAGTGTAGCTAAGGCCTTCTCTCTCTGAGTGTGTGCGTGTGTTTCGAGTATTGAAAGTAGTTGGTGTACAGATATGTACAGATAGATATTGTAGGTACATTGTGTGTGTGTGCGTGTGTGCGTGTGTGTTTGTTCCGGTCCTAGTACATACGTACATCGTGAGAGCAAATTAGCAGATGCGTATCAAAGGGGAAGTGAAGGATCGCTGCTGTAGCCAGCCAGCCTGAGGAGTGTACTAGATGTACATAGTTCCATGACCAGGTGGAGAGAAGGCTCTAGGTGAGGTGGCTACCTGAGGAGTGCACTAGATGTAGTTCCATGATCAGGTGGAGAGAAGGCTCTAGGTGAGGTGGCTACCTGAGGAGTACACTAGATGTAGTTCCATGACCAGGTGGAGAGAAGGCTCTAGGTGAGGTGGCTAGTGTAGCCAGCCTGAGGAGTGCACTAGATGTAGTTCCATGACCAGGTGGAGAGAAGGCTCTAGGTGAGGTGGCTAGTGTAGCCAGCCTGAGGAGTGCACTAGATGTAGTTCCATGACCAGGTGGAGAGAAGGCTCTAGGTGAGGTGGCCAACATGAAATTTTGTTAGGTCATTTTCTCGGTGGTTAGTGTAGCCAGCCTGAGGAGTGTACTAGATGTAGTTCCATGAGATCAGGTGGAGAGAAGGCTCTAGGTGAGGTAGCTACCTGAGGAGTGCACTAGATGTAGTTCCATGACCAGGTGGAGAGAAGGCTCTAGGTGAGGTGGCTAGTGTAGTGTATAGCTAATACTACCAAGAGTGAAAGACATAAGTGTACTTACTTGGAGCACTTGAGTCCTCTACACTTGCAGGTGACTTTGAAGCAGGCCTCCCCTTCCCCCTTGTGAGTGTGGAAGAATGTTGTAGGTCATGGACAGCTGGTGTTGTAGGTCATGGACAGCTGGTGTTGTAGGTCATGGACAGCTGGTGTTGTAGGTCATGGACAGCTGGTGTTGTAGGTCATGGACAGCTGGTATTGTAGGTCATGGACAGCTTGTGTTGTAGGTCACGGACAGCTGATGTTGTAGGTCATGGACAGCTGGTGTTGTAGGTCATGGACAGCTGATGTTGTAGGTCATGGACAGCTGATGTTGTAGGTCATGGACAGCTGGTGTTGTAGGTCATGGACAGCTGGTGTTGTAGGTCATGGGCAGCTGGTGTTGTAGGTCATGGCAGCTGGTGTTGTAGGTCATGGACAGCTGATGTTGTAGGTCATGGACAGCTGGTGTTGTAGGTCATGGACAGCTGGTGTTGTAGGTCATGGACAGCTGGTGTTGTAGGTCATGGACAGCTGGTGTTGTAGGTCACGGACAGCTGGTGTTGTAGATCATGGACAGCTGGTGTTGTAGGTCATGGCAGCTGGTGTTGTAGGTCATGGACAGCTGGTGTTGTTGGTCACAGACACTGATGTTGTAGGTCATGGACAGCTGATGTTGTAGGTCATGGACAGCTGATGTTGTAGGTCATGGACAGCTGGTGTTGTAGGTCATGGACAGCTGGTGCTGTAGGTCATGGCAGCTGGTGTTGTAAGTCATGGACAGCTGGTGTTGTAGGTCATGGCAGCTGGTGTTGTAGGTCATGGACAGCTGATGTTGTAGGTCATGGACAGCTGGTGTTGTAGGTCATGGACAGCTGATGTTGTAGGTCATGGACAGCTGGTGTTGTAGGTCATGGACAGCTGGTGTTGTAGGTCATGGACAGCTGGTGTTGTAGGTCATGGCAGCTGGTGTTGTAGGTCATGGACAGCTGGTGTTGTAGGTCATGGACAGCTGGTGTTGTAGGTCATGGACAGCTTGTGTTGTAGGTCACAGACAGCTGGTGTTGTAGGTCACGGACAGCTGGTGTTGTAGGTCACGGACAGCTGTTGTTGTAGGTCATGGACAGCTGGTGTTGTAGGTCATGGACAGCTGGTGTTGTAGGTCATGGACAGCTGGTGTTGTAGGTCACAGACAGCTGATGTTGTAGGTCACGGACAGCTGGTGTTGTAGGTCATGGACAGCTGATGTTGTAGGTCATGGACAGCTGGTGTTGTAGGTCATGGACAGCTGGTGTTGTAGGTCATGGACAGCTTGTGTTGTAGGTCACAGACAGCTGGTGTTGTAGGTCACGGACAGCTGGTGTTGTAGGTCATGGACAGCTGGTGCTGTAGGTCATGGAAGCTGGTGTGGTTCATGTGGAACTCAGTCACTTGACATGTTGCACAGATAACTTCTAGACCATCAGCCAACTCTGTCTTGGCCAGTTCTGTCCCATTGCTTTATCTTTGAGCATTGACAAAAGCCCCAGTGAGGGAAGCTGCCTTCATCTTTGCTCAGCCCCAGTGAGGAGAGGCTGCCTTCATCTCAGCTCAACCCCAGTGAGGAGAGGCTGCCTTCATCTCAGCTCAGCCATAGTGAGGGAGTTTGCCTCCATCTCAGCTTATCTGCATCCTGTGGACTATTGTTCTAGACTGTTCAAGGCTGTAACAGGGTAAACTACAATATTAGATACGACAAGTGCTCCTTATCCTAGGAATGTTTATGAGACGTCCATCTTGTGGTCCTAGGAATGTTTGTGAGACGTCTATCTTGTGGTCCTAGGAATGTTTGTGAGACGTCCATCTTGTGGTCCTAGGAATGTTTGTGAGACATCCATCTTGTGGTCCTAGGAATGTTTGTGAGACGTCTATCTTGTGGTCCTAGGAATGTTTGTGAGACGTCCATCTTACTGTCCTAGGAATGTGGAATGTTTGTGAGACGTCTATCTTGTGGTCCTAGGAATGTTTGTGAGACGTCCATCTTGTTGTCCTAGGAATGTTTGTGAGACGTCCATCTTGTGGTCCTAGGAATGTTTGTGAGACATCCATCTTGTTGTCCTAGGAATGTTTGTGAGACGTCCATCTTGTGGTCCTAGGAATGTTTGTGAGACATCCATCTTGTTGTCATAGGAATGTTTGTGAGATGTCCATCTTGCGGTCCTAGGAATGTTTGTGATACGTCCATCTTGTGGTCCTAGGAATGTTTGTGAGACGTCCATCTTGTGGTCCTAGGAATGTTTGTGAGACGTCTATCTTGTGGTCCTAGGAATGTTTGTTAGACGTCCATCTTGTGGTCCTAGGAATGTTTGTGAGACGTCCATCTTGTGGTCCTAGGAATGTTTGTGAGACGTCCATCTTGTGGTCCTAGGAATGTTTGTGAGACGTCCATCTTGTGGTCCTAGGAATGTTTGTGAGATGTCCATCTTGTGGTCCTAGGAATGTTTGTGAGACGTCCATCTTGCTGTCCTAGGAATGTTTGTGAGACGTCCATCTTGCTGTCCTAGGAATGTTTGTGAGATGTCCATCTTGTGGTCCTAGGAATGTTTGTGAGACGTCCATCTTGTGGTCCTAGGAATGTTTGTGAGACGTCCATCTTGCTGTCCTAGGAATGTTTGTTAGGCTTGCTGTCCTAAGAGTGTTTGAGGGCTTGGAGCTACAGGATGCATAATGTATGTGTACACGTAGGTGCACACATCTTCCTGAATATATTTCTTGTGGTTGCCATGGTTTCACTTCTAGGATAAGAGGAATGGGTGGGTGTGTTGTGAGGGTCAGCATTGGCAGAAGCCAACTGCACTGTCCCTGTGTGTAGACTAGAGCAGTAGCACACTGAACTGCACTGTCTCTCCGTTAGCAGGTGTGTGGTTACCATGGCTAGCAGGTGTGTGGTTACCATGGCTAGCAGGTGTGTGTGGTTACCATGGCTAGCAGGCGGTGTGTGGTTACCATGGCTAGCAGGTGGTGTGTGGTTACCATGGCTAGCAGGTGTGGTTACCATGGCTAGCAGGTGTGTGTGGTTACCATGACTAGCAGGTGTGTGGTTACCATGGCTAGCAGGTGTGTGTGGTTACCATGGCTAGCAGGTGTGTGTGGTTACCATGGCTAGCAGGCGGTGTGTGGTTACCATGGCTAGCAGGTGGTGTGTGGTTACCATGGCTAGCAGGTGTGTGGTTACCATGGCTAGCAGGTGTGTGGTTACCATGGCTAGCAGGTGTGTGGTTACCATGGCTAGCAGGTGTGTGTGGTTACCATGACTAGCAGGTGTGTGGTTACCATGGCTAGCAGGTGTGCGGTTACCATGGCTAGCAGGTGTGTGTGGTTACCATGGCTAGCAGGTGTGTGTGGTTACCATGGCTAGCAGGTGGTGTGTGGTTACCATGGCTAGCAGGTGTGTGGTTACCATGGCTAGCAGGTGTGTGTGGTTACCATGACTAGCAGGTGTGTGGTTACCATGGCTAGCAGGTGTGTGGTTACCATGGCTAGCAGGTGGTGTGTGGTTACCATGGCTAGCAGGTGTGGTTACCATGGCTAGCAGGTGTGGTTACCATGGCTAGCAGACAGCACTGGTCACCATTGTATGTATGCAGTTGCACAGCCTGCAACACTCATTAGTGAGCCACACTCTATTAGGCAGTGCACATGCTCAGCTAAGCAACTCAGAAGGAGAGAGCTGCAGTCTCTGTGTGGGGAGTGAGGCTCAACTCCCACCTCTCTGTAATTGTTAGGAAGGCTCCATGTTGAGCCTGTCTGCTGGGCCACATGGAGCCCTTGCGTAGCATCTGACTGCCAGCTCTGTTGTAGTGCTGCTGCCATCTTACTTACACCTACACACATACATGGTATACTCTGAATCTGTTTCCCCTTGACACTCCCTGCCTCGTCTATCCGCTCCATCTTCATTCTCTCCTTCATACATCCACCCTCTTCACCCTTTACCATTCCTCTTTCTATTGCTGCCTTCCCTCCCCTCCTCTCCACCTCTTCCCTCTTCCCTACACACACTCCATCTCCCCTGACTCACCTCCTCCTCTCCCCCCTCCCCCCTCTGTCTCTCCTCCTGTCCTCTACTCTCTCCCATTCCATGCCCCTTGTTTCCTCCTCTGTCCTGGCAGCCTGATAGCAGTGATGTTGCTGGTGGACTCGCACCGACGAGCATCTCTGGACCAGGTAGCTGTACACATGTGGCTCAAGGGGGAGGACGAGGAGGAAGAGCAAGTCCCCTTACCTGCCATCAGTAGCGTCGATGAGATTCCACAAGAAGAGTTGGAGGTCATCTTGTCTCGCATGAACCAGGGAGGCTATGGATCCATGGAAGCCATTCTCAAGTTTGTACTGATGCACCCACCCAGTGTGATGTTGGTCCAGTGTGTGTCCCTTATAGAGCTATTGTCAACCTACTTCAACCTGCCTCAACCCAGTGTGATGTTGATCCAATGTGTGTCCCTTATAGAGCTATTGTCAACCTACTTCAACCTGCCTCAACCCAGTGTGATGTTGATCCAATGTGTGTCCCCATAGAGCTATATTGTCAACCTATTTCAACCTGCCTCCACCCAGTGTGGTGTTGGTCCAGTGTGTGTCCCCATAGACAACCTACTTCAACCTGCCTCCACCCAGTGTGATGTTGGTCCAGTGTGTGTCCCCATAGAGCTATTGTCACCTACTTCAACCTGCCTCCACCCAGTGTGGTGTTGGTCCAGTGTGTGTCACCATAGAGCTATTGTCAACTAGTTCAACCTGCCTCCACCCAGTGTGATGTTGGTCCAGTGTGTGTCCCCATAGAGCTATTGTCAACCTACTTCAACCTGCCTCCACTCAGTGTGGTGTTGGTCCAGTATGTGTCCTCATAGAGCTATTGTCAGCCTACTTCAACCTGCCTCAACCCAGTGTGTGTTGGTCCAGTGTGTGTCCCCATAGAGTTATTGTCAACCTACTTCAACCTGCCTCCACCCAGTGTGGTGTTGGTCTAGTGTGTGTCCTCGTGCATGAACGTATGTTGAATTTATGAAGGTTTAAGACGTTTGCCCTCTTCTTTCCTCCTGATTCTGCATTTTGACTGCAGGATATGGTTCAGAAGCCTTTTCTGCTAACCACAAATTTTGAAGTGTGATGGTAAAATAAGCAAAAACCTGTTCTACATGTCCCTTGCCAACTTCACCCTCTGCACAGTTGCTGTATAGTTGCCATGACAACCTCACCCTCTTGCAAAGTTGCTGTATAGTTGCCATGCTAACCTCACCGTTTGCACAGTTGCTGTATAGTTGCCATGCCAACCTCACCGTCTTGCACAGTTGCTGTATAGCTTTCAAACAGGATCAAGTTCCATTAAATTTTGGGAAAGTCTTTTGAGCAAAATATCTCTTAGTGACATCATTTACTTTAATGGAAGTGCTGGGAACTCCTTGCTCCCCCATTAGTGTACCACTTCAAAGCTTACTCTCCAAGGAATCCTGTCACCAATTTATATGCTTAATGATCCAACCTTTCCCAGTGTGTAGTACAGACACCTTGCCCCAGTGTGTGGTACAGATACCTTGCCCCAGTGTGTAGTACAGATACCGTGCCCCAGTGTGCTGTACATACACCTTGCCCCAGTGTGTAGTACAGACACCTTGCCCCAGGCAGTGTGTAGTACAGACACCTTGCCCCAGTGTGTAGTACAGACACCTTGCCCCAGAGTGTAGTACAGACACCTTGCCCCAGTGTGTAGTACAGACACCTTGCCCCAGGCAGTGTGTAGTACAGACACCTTGCCCCAGTGTGTAGTACAGACACCTTGCCCCAGTGTGTAGTACAGACACCTTGCCCCAGAGTGCTGTACGGACACCTTGCCCCAGGCAGTGTGTAGTGCAGACACCTTTCCCCAGTGTGTAGAACAGACACCTTGCCCCAGTGTGTAGTACAGACACCTTGCCCCAGTGTGTAGTATAGACACCTTGCCCTGGGCAGTGTGTAGTACAGACACCTTGCCCTAGCCTCAACAACAAGTTTTGTTGTCAGTGCAGCTGCAGGAGGGGAAGGAAAACATGTCATAGTGGGAGGAGCTTAGTGTTGTGATAGAGGTGAGGAAGGCAAGATGGAGCTGGGTGGTGCAGGTTAGCTTCCTCCAATTCTTCAACAAAGACATTCTCAAATATGCTGAGCCAGCAAACGGACATAATTATATACTTAATTATTCAAATGTCCTATCAAGTGATTTGGTTGGCCCATTTTTGGATGCACAAATAACAATCGTGTCAACAACTTGCCAGGATGATGGTACATGTAGATGTGAGCTAGATGGCTGAAAAATTTGAGTGCATGTTGTACCTTGGAGGGTTAGTATGTGGAGGAGAACTTGGAGGGTTAGTATGTGCAGGAGAACTTGGAGCGTTAGTATGTGCAGGAGAACTTGGAGGGTTAGTATGTTGTACAGGAGAACTTGGAGCGTTAGTATGTGCAGGAGAACTTGGAGGGTTAGTATGTACAGGAGAACTTGGAGGGTTAGTATGTGGAGGAGAACTTGGAGGGTTAGTATGTGCAGGAGAACTTGGAGGGTTAGTATGTGGAGGAGAACTTGGAGGGTTAGTATGTGGAGGAGAACTTGGAGGGTTAGTATGTGGAGGAGAACTTGGCGGGTTAGTATGTGCAGGAGAACTTGGAGGGTTAGTATGTGGAGGAGAACTTGGAGGGTTAGTATGTGCAGGAGAACTTGGAGGGTTAGTATGTGCAGGAGAACTTGGAGGGTTAGTATGTGCAGGAGAACTTAAGACTTCTAACGTAGAGCTAGCAACAAGGTGACCCAAGAAGCTTAGCTGACCTGGAAGACTGCTGAGCTAGCAGCCTATTATATATAGAATAGGTAGCTCTGGAGTGCTTGTTCCATGGGAATTTCTTACCGAGAGAGATGGGTTTAGAATGTGGTGGTAGGGAGAGCATCCACGAGCAGAATGAGAAGTGGCTGGGAAGTTTCCTTGGTGAGGTTAGGATTGATTGTATGGTGTTATTTTAACCTCCTGGAGGTCACAGTGAAGGGTATAAATGAACGTTGCCGAGTTGCTTTCTGACTCTCACAGAACTGTACTGTTGATGGCAAGCACTGCAAGATGTTTCCATGGCAGATCAGAAGATATCATGATACATACCACGATCACTAGGATTCCTTGCTTGTATTTCAAGATTACTGATCTTATATTTACTCTTGTGAAAATTAGATTTGAAGCGGAGTTGAATTATCTTTGCCTCACTGATAGAGGATCCCAAATTTGACCCGGCCATTAATAAAGTCTGGATTGCCTTGCACTGGACCCTGTCAGAAGAAGAGTGGACCCACTTGACCTGTCAGGGAAGAGTGGACCTGCTTCAAGCACTTGACCTGTCAGAGGAAGAGTGGACCTGCTTCAAGCACTTGACCTGTCAGAGGAAGAGTGGACCTGCTTCAAGCACTTGACCTGTCAGGGAAGAGTGGACCTGCTTCAAGCACTTGACCTGTCAGAGGAAGAGTGGACCTGCTTCAAGCACTTGACCTGTCAGGGAAGAGTGGACCTGCTTCAAGCACTTGACCTGTCAGAGGAAGAGTGGACCTGCCTCAAGCACTTGACCTGTCAGAGGAAGAGTGGGCCTGCTTCAAGCACTTGACCTGTCAGGGAAGAGTGGACCTGCTTCAAGCACTTGACCTGTCAGAGGAAGAGTGGACCTGCTTCAAGCACTTGACCTGTCAGGGAAGAGTGGACCTGCTTCAAGCACTTGACCTGTCAGGGAAGAGTGGACCTGCTTCAAGCACTTGACCTGTCAGGGAAGAGTGGACCTGCTTCAAGCACTTGACCTGTCAGAGGAAGAGTGAACCTGCTTCAAGCACTTGACCTGTCAGGGAAGAGTGGACCTGCTTCAAGCACTTGACCTGTCAGAGGAAGAGTGGACCTGCTTCAAGCACTTGACCTGTCAGAGGAAGAGGGAACCTGCTTCAAGCACTTGACCTGTCAGAGGAAGAGTGGACCTGCTTCAAGCACTTGACCTGTCAGAGGAAGAGTGGGCCTGCTTCAAGCACTTGACCTGTCAGGGAAGAGTGGACCTGCTTCAAGCACTTGACCTGTCAGGGAAGAGTGGACCTGCTTCAAGCACTTGACCTGTCAGAGGAAGAGTGGACCTGCCTCAAGCACTTGACCTGTCAGAGGAAGAGTGGGCCTGCTTCAAGCACTTGACCTGTCAGGGAAGAGTGGACCTGCTTCAAGCACTTGACCTGTCAGAGGAAGAGTGGACCTGCTTCAAGCACTTGACCTGTCAGAGGAAGAGGGAACCTGCTTCAAGCACTTGACCTGTCAGAGGAAGAGTGGACCTGCTTCAAGCACTTGACCTGTCAGAGGAAGAGTGGGCCTGCTTCAAGCACTTGACCTGTCAGGGAAGAGTGGACCTGCTTCAAGCACTTGACCTGTCAGAGGAAGAGTGGGCCTGCTTCAAGCACTTGACCTGTCAGGGAAGAGTGGACCTGCTTCAAGCACTTGACCTGTCAGAGGAAGAGTGGACCTGCCTCAAGCACTTGACCTGTCAGAGGAAGAGTGGGCCTGCTTCAAGCACTTGACCTGTCAGGGAAGAGTGGACCTGCTTCAAGCACTTGACCTGTCAGAGGAAGAGTGGACCTGCTTCAAGCACTTGACCTGTCAGGGAAGAGTGGACCTGCTTCAAGCACTTGACCTGTCAGAGGAAGAGTGGACCTGCTTCAAGCACTTGACCTGTCAGAGGAAGAGTGGACCTGCTTCAAGCACTTGACCTGTCAGAGGAAGAGTGGACCTCTGTCAGAGGAAGAGTGGACCTGCTTCATACACTTGACCTGACCTGTCAGGGAAGAGTGGACCTGCTTCAAGCACTTGACCTGTCAGAGGATGAGTGGACCTGCTTCAAGCACTTGACCTGTCAGAGGAAGAGTGGGCCTGCTTCAAGCACTTGACCTGTCAGAGGAAGAGTGGACCTGCTTCATACACTTGACCTGTCAAGGAAGAGTGGACCTGCTTCAAGCACTTGACCTGTCAGAGGAAGAGTGAACCTGCTTCAAGCACTTGACCTGTCAGGGAAGAGTGGACCTGATCTGTCCTCTGCAAAGAGAAGTGTTTTAAGAGTGGTTGTCGGGTGAAGGAGACATTGATGTACATGTAGGTATGCCTTGACACACTCCAGACAAATTTGAAGTTGGTCAGATATCTTTCCAAATATAAAATGGCTTTGGGGATAGCAGCTCGTGCCATTTCCGTGAGACAACATCATCAGTGATGTCATCATCAGTGATGCCATCATCAGTGATGTCATGTTCCAAAGTTTTGTCAGCAGGTCTGCAAAAATCTTGTAAGTTTGGAGGGGGACAGGCTTGGAGGGGGAGAGGGACAGACTTGGAGGGGGACAGACTTGGAGCGGGACAGGCTTGGAGGGGGACAGGCTTGGAGGGGGACAGGCTTGGAGGGGGACAGGCTTGGAGGGGGACAGACTTGGAGGGGGACAGGCTTGGAAGGGGACAGGCTTGGAGTGGGACAGGCTTGGAGGGGGACAGACTTGGAGGGGGACAGGCTTGGAGGGGGACAGACTTTATTCTCTTTCCTATCTGTGATAGAACACAGTCCTGACTCCAGTGTAACCCCTTCCTGACTCCAGTGTAACCCCTTGTGTTTACCCAGTAGTAAGTGAAGCTACTGGAGGTATAGCTGCAGTTGCTTTTGCAGGTGTCCTCAGATCTACAGTGTATCTACAGTAGGTATGTGGTAGAGCCCTTGTAAGGTAATGGGAGCCCTTGTAAGGTAATGGGAGCCCTTGTAAGGTAATGGGAGCCCTTGTAAGGTAATGGGAGCCCTTGTAAGGTAATGGGAGCCCTTGTTAGGTAATGGGAGAAGGTAATGGGAGCCATTGTAAGGTAATGGGAGCCCTTGTTAGGTAATGGGAGCCCTTGTTAGGTAATGGGAGCCCTTGTTAGGTAATGGAAGCCCTTGTAAGGTAATGGGAGCCCTTGTTAGGTAACAGCAAACAACTTTATAATGCACCAGAACTTAGGTTAGCCACACCTACATGCACATGTAGCTAGCCACATGGACTACATATGCACATGTAGTTAGCCACATGGACTACACATACACATGTAGTTAGCCACAGGGACTACACATGCACATGTAGTTAGCCATATGGACTACACATACACATGTAGTTAGCCACAGGGACTACACATGCACATGTAGTTAGCCACAGGGACTACACTTGGACATGTAGTTAGCCACATGGACTACACATGCACATGTAGTTGGCCAAATGGACTATGTACTTGGACATGTAGCTGGCCACAAGGACTACACATGCACATGTAGTTTGCCATAGGAACTACACATGCACATGTAGTTAGCCACAGGGACTACACATGCACATGCAGTTAGCCACATGGACTATACATGCACATGTAGTTGGCCACAGGGACTACACATGCACATGTAGTTGGGCACATGGACTACACATGCACATGTAGTTAGCCACATGGACTACACATGCACATGTAGTTGGCCACATGGACTGCACATGTAGTTGGTTACAGGGACTACACATGCACATGTAGTTGGCCACAGGGACTACACATGCACATATAGTTGGCCACAGGGACTACACATGCACATGTAGTTGGTTACAGGGACTACACATGCACATGTAGTTGACCACATGCACTACACATGTACATAGAGCTATTCTAATACAGCCACCATAGCTACAGCTGCTCTTGTCAAGGCTGCCCAAGCTGAACTCCACTGATGGAAGCCTAGACACTGGCTCTCTAGGGGGACACTGGCTCTCTAGGGGGACACTGGCTCTCTAGGGGGACACTGGCTCTCTAGGGGGACACTGGCTCTCTAGGGGGACACTGGCTCTCTAGGGGGACACTGGCTCTCTAGGGGGCCACTGCGAATCTTACCATCTGTGATGGACCTGTCTATTTCCAGAATGGTCTGTCAGTTTGCGGATTGGTCAGTTCCCAGCTATGAATTATGAATTAAAATAGAAGTATTGTAGCATACTAATCCATGGCAGCTCATCTGAACCACTGGAGGGGGGCAGGTGCACATGTGACACTGGAGGGGGGCAGGTGCACATGTAACACTGGAGGGGGGCAGGTGCACATGTGACACTGGAGGGGGGCAGGTGCACCACATGTGATACTGGAGGGGGGCAGGTGCACATGTAACACTGGAGGGGGGCAGGTGCACATGTGACACTGGAGGGGGGCAGGTGCACCACATGTGACACTGGAGGGGGGCAGGTGCACATGTAACACTGGAGGTGGGCAGGTGCACATGTGACACTGGAGGGGGGCAGGTGCACCACATGTGACACTGGAGGGGGGCAGGTGCACATGTAACACTGGAGGGGGGCAGGTGCACATGTGACACTGGAGGGGGGCAGGTGCACCACATGTGACACTGGAGGGGGGCAGGTGCACATGTGACACTGGAGGGGGGCAGGTGCACATGTGACACTGGAGGGGGGCAGGTGCACATGTGACACTGGAGGGGGGCAGGTGCACATGTGACACTGGAGGGGGGCAGGTGCACATGTGACACTGGAGGGGGGCAGGTGCACATGTGACACTGGAGGGGGGCAGGTGCACATGTGACACTGGAGGGGGGCAGGTGCACATGTGACACTGGAGGGGGGCAGGTGCACATGTGACACTGGAGGGGGGCAGGTGCACATGTAAAACTGGAGGGGGGCAGGTGCACATGTAACACTGGAGGGGGGCAGGTGCACATGTAACACTGGAGGGGGGCAGGTACACATGTGACACTGGAGGGGGGCAGGTGCACATGTGACACTGGAGGGGGGCAGGTGCACATGTGACACTGGAGGGGGGCAGGTGCACATGTGACACTGGAGGGGGGCAGGTGCACATGTGACACTGGAGGGGGGCAGGTGCACATGTGACACTGGAGGGGGGCAGGTGCACATGTGACACTGGAGGGGGGCAGGTGCACATGTAAAACTGGAGGGGGGCAGGTGCACATGTAACACTGGAGGGGGGCAGGTACACATGTGACACTGGAGGGGGGCAGGTGCACATGTGACACTGGAGGGGGGCAGGTGCACATGTGACACTGGAGGGGGGCAGGTGCACATGTAACACTGGAGGGGGGCAGGTGCACATGTGACACTGGAGGGGGGCAGGTGCACATGTGACACTGGAGGGGGGCAGGTGCACATGTGACACTGGAGGGGGGCAGGTGCACATGTGACACTGGAGGGGGGCAGGGAGGAACTCGACACAATGTGCCAGCACTAACCTTCAGTGTGCACCATCTGGAACAATAGGCACAGCACTACTCAGCGTTCACTTCTAGTTTCTATGGAAGAGGAGCAGAATATTTATGAAGATTATCGTAGCAACTGCTATTGTAGATTTGGCAGTAGTGCTTCTTGGAGCAAGACGGTCGCCATCTTTGATGTGCACCTGACAAAGGAACTGTACCCTACACACTGAGCAGCAGTACTGACCTCTCATGTCTCTGTGCTGCTGATGGCTTCTGTGTCCTCACCTGTGACATCATCTTATAGTCTGCATCACATGTGAGAGGGAGCGACCATTGGGCTCCACTAAGATACAATTTCAAAGAGTCCTCGGCAGCACCCGAACAACGTGTTCCAACAGGATTGGATGTGAGGAGGAGAGGAGAGGATTAGCCAGAAGTGGTCTAAAGGTGTTCCTGACCTGTGGAGATAGCCATGCAGTAATGGCGGGAGATCTACCCTCTGAGTGATCTCATATGGTAGGGTGGCATTACTGTATCTCTGCATGGCAGACTTTGAACCCTCTTTCTTCATGTCTGCAATGTGGTGGTGGTCCTGTTCCTTGTCCCCCCCCCCCCCCCCCCCCCAGACCTGGTAGAGATTTATTAGTGATGGTGAGCTCCACCACAAACTTCTCTGGTGAGACACAGCCAAGTGTGAGTGCTGGTGCTGGCTTGTGTTAGCTCTGCTTCTACAGGCCTACATCAATAGCCTGGGCCTGGCAAGAGGATGGGCCTAACACAATGGTGGGTCTAATTGGCCCTGTGGTAGATGTCAATTAGAAATATTTTAACTGGAAACTCCTTTGGTTTCCTTGGCGACCAGTGACATCAAATGGTTGGAAATTCCATGCTCTTTTGAGTGGAATTTGTTTCAAGTTTATAGCCGGACCAGTTGGCTAGCTACACTCTCTAGAAGCGCGATATCTCTAGTCTGGGTTTGAAGAAGATGGCATCAGCCTGTGGCCTTATGGATGAGAGAGCCAACTACTGTGCTGGTCCTCCTCTCTGACATACCTTGAATGTGGTAACCAAACTCAAGAGGTCAGGAATAGTGAAGAGAAAAACAACAGTTTTGAAAACTTTCTGTTCTTAGCCTATGGTCACCATCTAAGCTCCCAGTCTGTTAGTACACCTGCTACCTCACTCCTTTCCCTGGACCAAGAAATCAGAGAGAAAAATGTCTAATAGCTGTGTAGCTATAGCAACAGCTGTGTAGCAATAGCTACAGCAGTTATCTAGCCAGTAGTACTAGTATAGCAATGGCAAGAGCTGTAGTAGTTCATCTACACTAGTACTAGTGTAGCAATAGCTGTAGCTGTACTACTTCAACCTGCCTCCACCCAGTGTGTGTTGGTCCAGTGTGTGTCCCCATAGAGTTATTGTCAACCTACTTCAACCTGCCTCAACCCAGTGTGTGTTGGTCCAGTGTGTGTCCCCATAGAGTTATTGTCAACCTACTTCAACCTGCCTCCACCCAGTGTGGTGTTAGTCCAGTGTGTGTCCCCATAGAGCTATTGTCAACCTACTTCAACCTGCCTCCACTCAGTGTGGTGTTGGTCCAGTATGTGTCCTCATAGAGCTATTGTCAGCCTACTTCAACCTGCCTCAACCCAGTGTGTGTTGGTCCAGTGTGTGTCCCCATAGAGTTATTGTCAACCTACTTCAACCTGCCTCCACCCAGTGTGGTGTTGGTCCAGTGTGTGTCCCCATAGAGCTATTGTCAACCTACTTCAACCTGCCTCCACTCAGTGTGGTGTTGGTCCAGTGTGTGTCCCCATAGAGCTATTGTCAACCTACTTCAACCTGCCTCCACTCAGTGTGGTGTTGGTCCAGTGTGTGTCCACATAGAGCTATTGTCAACCTACTTCAACCTGCCTCCACCCGGTGTGGGTGTGGTCTAGTGTGTGAGTGTGGGTGTTTTTTTGGAAGGAATATTGTTATTAAACTGTGTTGATGGATTTCTCCAGGTTGCTAGGTGACAAGCCCTATGGGAGTACAGCTGCCACCTTCTTCCTGCTGGCTGAGGCCGAGTACCACAGGAAGCACTTTCGCTCTCATCACACCACTCAACGAAAGTCTTCCTTCTCCTCTACCCGTGGCACTCCAAATGGTCCCCACTTTCACATGTGAGTTCATAAGAGTGTTTGTTTCCTGACAAGTCATGTGACAAGCTACACACATGTGACATCATGTGACTTGCTCGGAACCTTGACAAGCTAAGCACCTGTACCATGTCATGTGACATACTGTGCAGTGAAAAGGGTTATACCCCACTTAGTCCAGTATCCTCTGTTGGCATGGCAACAGACAAAACACATCAGAAGGAAACTGCATTGAGATGGGAGGAGTTTCACCTTAATGTAGCTTTCTCCAAGAAGTAGAAAGTGTGAGGAATGACAGGGGCAGACAAATATGCAGTACCCACAACCATTGCTAACCCGTGTGGAGAGATTGTCAGAGATACATGTATAGTGAGGTGACTAATATTGTGAGTTCTGTCAGAGATCTAGTGTGGTGACTAATATTGTGAGGTCTGTCAGAGATCTAGTGTGGTGACTAATATTGTGAGATCTGACAGAGATCTAGTGAGGTGTCTAATATTGTGAGGTCTGTCAGAGATCTAGTGAGGTGACTAATATTGTGAGGTCTGTCAGAGATCTAGTGAGGTGACTAATATTGGGAGGTCTGTCAGAGATCTAGTGAGGTGACTAATATTGTGAGGTCTGACAGAGATCTAGTGAGGTGACTAATATTGTGAGGTCTGTCAGAGATCTAGTGAGGTGACTAATATTGTGAGGTCTGTCAGAGATCTAGTGTGGTGACTAATATTGTGAGGTCTGTCAGAGATCTAGTGAGGTGACTAATATTGTGAGGTCTGTCAGAGATCTAGTGAGGTGACTAATATTGGGAGGTCTGTCAGAGATCTAGTGAGGTGACTAATATTGTGAGGTCTGACAGAGATCTAGTGAGGTGACTAATATTGTGAGGTCTGTCAGAGATCTAGTGAGGTGACTAATATTGTGAGGTCTGTCAGAGATCTAGTGTGGTGACTAATATTGTGAGGTCTGTCAGAGATCTAGTGAGGTGACTAATATTGTGAGGTCTGTCAGAGATCTAGTGAGGTGACTAATATTGTGAGGTCTGTCAGAGATCTAGTGAGGTGACTAATATTGTGAGGTCTGTCAGAGATCTAGTGAGGTGACTAATATTGTGAGGTCTGTCAGAGATCTAGTGAGGTGACTAATATTGTGAGGTCTGTCAGAGATCTAGTGAGGTGTCTAATATTGTGAGGTCTGACAGAGATCTAGTGAGGTGACTAATATTGTGAGGTCTGTCAGAGATCTAGTGAGGTGACATTTTTTGTGAGGTCTGTCAGAGATCTAGTGAGGTGACTAATATTGTGAGGTCTGACAGAGATCTAGTGAGGTGACTAATATTGTGAGGTCTGTCAGAGATCTAGTGTGGTGACTAATACTGTGAGGTCTGTCAGAGATCTAGTGAGGTGACTAATATTGTGAGATCTGTCAGAGATCTAGTGTGGTGAATAATATTGTGAGGTCTGTCAGAGATCTAGTGAGGTGACTAATATTGTGAGGTCTGTCAGAGATCTAGTGAGGTGACTAATATTGTGAGGTCTGTCAGAGATCTAGTGAGGTGACTAATATTGTGAGGTCTGTCAGAGATCTAGTGAGGTGACTAATATTGTGAGGTCTGTCAGAGATCTAGTGAGGTGACTAATATTGTGAGGTCTGTCAGAGATCTAGTGAGGTGTCTAATATTGTGAGGTCTGACAGAGATCTAGTGAGGTGACTAATATTGTGAGGTCTGTCAGAGATCTAGTGAGGTGACATTTTTTGTGAGGTCTGTCAGAGATCTAGTGAGGTGACTAATATTGTGAGGTCTGACAGAGATCTAGTGAGGTGACTAATATTGTGAGGTCTGTCAGAGATCTAGTGTGGTGACTAATACTGTGAGGTCTGTCAGAGATCTAGTGAGGTGACTAATATTGTGAGATCTGTCAGAGATCTAGTGTGGTGAATAATATTGTGAGGTCTGTCAGAGATCTAGTGAGGTGACTAATATTGTGAGGTCTGTCAGAGATCTAGTGAGGTGACTAATATTGTGAGGTCTGTCAGAGATCTAGTGAGGTGACTAATATTGTGAGGTCTGTCAGAGATCTAGTGAGGTGACTAATATTGTGAGGTCTGTCAGAGATCTAGTGAGGTGACTAATATTTTTAGGTCTGTCAGAGATCTAGTGAGGTGACTAATATTGTGAGGTCTGTCAAGAGATCTAGTGTGGTGTCTAATATTGTGAGGTCTGTCAGAGATCTAGTGAGGTGACTAATATTGTGAGGTCTGTCAGAGATCTAGTGAGGTGACTAATATTGTGAGTTCTGTCAGAGATCTAGTGTGGTGACTAATATTGTGAGGTCTGTCAGAGATCTAGTGAGGTGACTAATATTGTGAGGTCTGTCAGAGATCTAGTGAGGTGACTAATATTGTGAGTTCTGTCAGAGATCTAGTATGGTGACTAATACTGTGGGGTCTGTCAGAGATCTAGTGTGGTGACTAATATTGTGAGGTCTGTCAGAGATCTAGTGAGGTGACTAATATTGTGAGGTCTGTCAGAGATCTAGTGTGGTGACTAATACTGTGAGGTCTGTCAGAGATCTAGTGAGGTGACTAATATTGTGAGATCTGTCAGAGATCTAGTGTGGTGACTAATATTGTGAGGTCTGTCAGAGATCTAGTGAGGTGACTAATATTGTGAGGTCAGTCAGAGATCTAGTGTGGTGACTAATATTGTGAGGTCTGTCAGAGATCTAGTGAGGTGACTAATATTGTGAGGTCTTTCAGAGATCTAGTGAGGTGACTAATATTGTGAGGTCTGTCAGAGATCTAGTGAGGTGACTAATATTGTGAGATCTGTCAGAGATCTAGTGTGGTGACTAATATTGTGAGGTCTGTCAGAGATCTAGTGAGGTGACTAATATTGTGAGGTCTGTCAGAGATCTAGTGAGGTGACTAATATTGTGAATTCTGTCAGAGATCTAGTGTGGTGACTAATATTGTGAGGTCTGTCAGAGATCTAGTGTGGTGACTAATATTGTGAGGTCTGTCAGAGATCTAGTGAGGTGACTAATATTGTGAGGTCTGTCAGAGATCTAGTGAGGTGACTAATATTGTGAGGTCTGTCAGAGATCTAGTGTGGTGACTAATACTGTGAGGTCTGTCAGAGATCTAGTGAGGTGACTAATATTGTGAGATCTGTCAGAGATCTAGTGTGGTGACTAATATTGTGAGGTCTGTCAGAGATCTAGTGAGGTGACTAATATTGTGAGATCTGTCAGAGATCTAGTGTGGCGACTAATATTGTGAGGTCTGTCAGAGATCTAGTGAGGTGACTAATATTGTGAGGTCTGTCAGAGATCTAGTGAGGTGACTAATATTGTGAGGTCTGTCAGAGATCTAGTGAGGTGACTAATATTGTGAGGTCTGTCAGAGATCTAGTGAGGTGACTAATATTGTGAGGTCTGTCAGAGATCTAGTGAGGTGTCTAATATTGTGAGGTCTGACAGAGATCTAGTGAGGTGACTAATATTGTGAGGTCTGTCAGAGATCTAGTGAGGTGACATTTTTTGTGAGGTCTGTCAGAGATCTAGTGAGGTGACTAATATTGTGAGGTCTGACAGAGATCTAGTGAGGTGACTAATATTGTGAGGTCTGTCAGAGATCTAGTGTGGTGACTAATACTGTGAGGTCTGTCAGAGATCTAGTGAGGTGACTAATATTGTGAGATCTGTCAGAGATCTAGTGTGGTGAATAATATTGTGAGGTCTGTCAGAGATCTAGTGAGGTGACTAATATTGTGAGGTCTGTCAGAGATCTAGTGAGGTGACTAATATTGTGAGGTCTGTCAGAGATCTAGTGAGGTGACTAATATTGTGAGGTCTGTCAGAGATCTAGTGAGGTGACTAATATTGTGAGGTCTGTCAGAGATCTAGTGAGGTGACTAATATTGTGAGGTCTGTCAGAGATCTAGTGAGGTGACTAATATTGTGAGGTCTGTCAAGAGATCTAGTGTGGTGTCTAATATTGTGAGGTCTGTCAGAGATCTAGTGAGGTGACTAATATTGTGAGGTCTGTCAGAGATCTAGTGAGGTGACTAATATTGTGAGTTCTGTCAGAGATCTAGTGTGGTGACTAATATTGTGAGGTCTGTCAGAGATCTAGTGAGGTGACTAATATTGTGAGGTCTGTCAGAGATCTAGTGAGGTGACTAATATTGTGAGTTCTGTCAGAGATCTAGTGTGGTGACTAATACTGTGGGGTCTGTCAGAGATCTAGTGTGGTGACTAATATTGTGAGGTCTGTCAGAGATCTAGTGAGGTGACTAATATTGTGAGGTCTGTCAGAGATCTAGTGTGGTGACTAATACTGTGAGGTCTGTCAGAGATCTAGTGAGGTGACTAATATTGTGAGATCTGTCAGAGATCTAGTGTGGTGACTAATATTGTGAGGTCTGTCAGAGATCTAGTGAGGTGACTAATATTGTGAGGTCAGTCAGAGATCTAGTGTGGTGACTAATATTGTGAGGTCTGTCAGAGATCTAGTGAGGTGACTAATATTGTGAGGTCTTTCAGAGATCTAGTGAGGTGACTAATATTGTGAGGTCTGTCAGAGATCTAGTGAGGTGACTAATATTGTGAGATCTGTCAGAGATCTAGTGTGGTGACTAATATTGTGAGGTCTGTCAGAGATCTATTGAGGTGACTAATATTGTGAGGTCTGTCAGAGATCTAGTGAGGTGACTAATATTGTGAGTTCTGTCAGAGATCTAGTGTGGTGACTAATATTGTGAGGTCTGTCAGAGATCTAGTGTAGTGACTAATATTTTGAGGTCTGTCAGAGATCTAGTGAGGTGACTAATATTGTGAGGTTTGTCAGAGATCTAGTGAGGTGACTAATATTGTGAGGTCTGTCAGAGATCTAGTGTGGTGACTAATACTGTGAGGTCTGTCAGAGATCTAGTGAGGTGACTAATATTGTGAGATCTGTCAGAGATCTAGTGTGGTGACTAATATTGTGAGGTCTGTCAGAGATCTAGTGAGGTGACTAATATTGTGAGATCTGTCAGAGATCTAGTGTGGCGACTAATATTGTGAGGTCTGTCAGAGATCTAGTGAGGTGACTAATATTGTGAGGTCTGTCAGAGATCTAGTGAGGTGACTAATATTGTGAGGTCTGTCAGAGATCTAGTGAGGTGACTAATACTGTGAGGTCTGTCAGAGATCTAGTGAGGTGACTAATATTGTGAGTTCTGTCAGAGATCTAGTGAGGTGACTAATATTGTGAGGTCTGTCAGAGATCTAGTGAGGTGACTAATATTGTGAGGTCTGTCAGAGATCTAGTGAGGTGACTAATATTGTGAGGTCTGTCAGAGATCTAGTGAGGTGACTAATATTGTGAGGTCTGTCAGAGATCTAGTCCGGTGACTAATATTGTGAGGTCTGTCAGAGATCTAGTGAGGTGACTAATATTGTGAGATCTGTCAGAGATCTAGTGTGGTGTCTAATATTGTGAGGTCTGTCAGAGATCTAGTGTGGTGACTAATATTGTGAGGTCTGACAGAGATCTAGTGAGGTGACTAATATTGTGAGGTCTGTCAGAGATCTAGTGAGGTGACTAATATTGTGAGGTCTGTCAGAGATCTAGTGAGGTGACTAATATTGTGAGGTCTGTCAGAGATCTAGTGTGGTGACTAATATTGTGAGGTCTGTCAGAGATCTAGTGAGGTGACTAATATTGTGAGGTCTGTCAGAGATCTAGTGAGGTGACTAATATTGTGAGGTCTGTCAGAGATCTAGTGAGGTGACTAATATTGTGAGGTCTGTCAGAGATCTAGTGTGGTGTCTAATATTGTGAGGTCTGTCAGAGATCTAGTGAGGTGACTAATATTGTGAGGTCTGTCAGAGATCTAGTGTGGTGACTAATATTGTGAGGTCTGTCAGAGATCTAGTGTGGTGACTAATATTGTGAGGTCTGTCAGAGATCTAGTGTGGTGACTAATATTGTGAGGTCTGACAGAGATCTAGTGAGGTGACTAATATTGTGAGGTCTGTCAGAGATCTAGTGAGGTGACTAATATTGTGAGGTCTGTCAGAGATCTAGTGAGGTGACTAATATTGTGAGTTCTGTCAGAGATCTAGTGAGGTGACTAGACTAATATTGTGAGATCTGTCAGAGGAGGCGTGTCTGCATGCGTACTCTGGGATTTAATCATGTGATGTATTCGTCTTGTGACTCGTAGGTCCACGCCCCCCCACCTTCGATCTCTTGGTTCTGCTGAGTCAGGTGTATTACGTAAATACACATCTCCCTTGACCACACCCTCAAGACACACATCTGTTGATATCCAAGGCAACGGTGAGGGCCAACAACAAGGCAGCTACTCCGCCCCCTCCAGGAGGACGCTCAACCACGCCTTCACCTCCCCCGTGCCCTTCAGGTCCCCAGCTGGCCTCCATCTCCCCGGGAACACGACCACACCCATTGTATCACCTCAGTACCAACCTTTTACCAAAACCAGTGTGGGCGTGGCAGGAGAGGAGAGATTACTGGCGCCAAAGTCTTCCTTCCCCTTGAACGTGCAGCAGTCAGAGGAAGAGCAGCAGCCAGCACTCGCACCTTCCCCAGTTCACACCAACACCGTCTCCTCTTCTTCCTCAGTCAACATGGATAACATCGACTTCAACCCACACATCTTTAGGGGCAGGGCTTTGTCCGTGTTCGAGGAGGAGAGTGAGACTGAGTGCATGGTGGAACTGTCCAATCAGATCCGGTCCCGCCAACACTCGTCCAGTCCCTCTCATCACAGCCCGCTCCACTCAAACTCCCCCCACCTCGGAAGTCCACATGCACGCTCGCGTAGAATTAGCAATGCCAGAAGCTCGCCCAATATATTTGGCTCCGTCAGCAAGTCGGATGCAAGTGACGATGAGGAGGAGGAGGAAGATGATGACATTGTAGAGCTCATGACTACATCTGGCCGCTTCCCATCGAAGGCTAGCACCTTCTCACGCATATCTCCCTCCAGCTCTCCCTTGCTCACCAGTCGCTACTCCCCCACCCACTATCTCACGGGGGGGAGCTCGGACGATGAGTCGTGCAGCGTGTTTGAGACGGCCAGACAGATCAGGAGTAAACGACTTCCGTTTCGGAAGCGGAGCATCCCAAAGTTGGTACGTGTTGACAGCATCAGCTCCGATGATGGCAAGAGTTCACATGATGTCAAGGCCACTCCCACCCGGAAGGGCCGGCTTCTGAGGCTGCGGCAATATAACAGCTTGCCGTCTGCCCCGGCAGACAACAGTGCTTCCGAGAGCTTGACCGAACTATTGGACACTTTTAGGAAGACTCAGACAATGGCGGCAGCCACTTCGTGTCAGACTTATAACTCTTTGAGTGATGGGGGAGGTGGAGCAGGAGACAAGGATGTCGGAGAACTTACCAGCAGCATGTTCTCCAAGTTTGAACTCAGTGATGAGGACGGGTTGCAAGCAAGCATGGAGCTAGATCCACACCTTACCGACTTATCCACCATGAACACCACTATCGTGGATGGTAAGGGGTCGTCATCTGCTAGTTGTTCTGCAGATGTGGAAGCCCAAAGAGACATGCCTGCATTGAGAGCCCAGCAGGCTAGCACCACCTTACACTCAGTGATGTGCAGCCTTCTCTGATGCAGGGGGGAGTGGCCTGGACGGCAAATGGCAATGGGTGATCTAGTGGGCGGTGTATTATTAATACTCTTTTTAATTTTTGTACAATTTTAAAATTGATTGCAATAATTTATTTCATAGACACAGAAAATATACAAAAGAGGAGATGAAAACTCGCACTTGGCATAGCCAAATTAAAATGACTTTAATAATGAACAAGAAATCCACTCTCCGACATGTTTCTGATGAAGGCTCGAGAGGTCTGGTCTGAGAAGGCCGATTAGATGTGCTGACCAGGCACTATGATCTATCTTGGTAACCAGTGGCAACAAAGATGCTATTGATTCTAGCAACTCGGGACTGTCTGAACAAAAGTACACGCACACAGAGAGAGAGACTAACTGAACATTCACCTTGCAGGTGAAATGAGATGAACCAGCAGCTAGTTTTCTTTCCACAGGGTCGTGACCTATACCAACATCAACCATAGCCAAATCACACCATAAATCCCGTAATCTTGCTGGATTTATCTGTCTCTTAAGTTTTTGCAAGATAAGATGTTTCTGCAGTAACCTTCATGCCAGAGGCTTTTCAAGGTCGTGGACCTTTCCAGGTGCATCTTGGATTAGGACGAGCTCTTTGCTTGATTCAGGTGGAATATCGATCAGAAAAGCACAGTAGGGAGTTAGTGGTATATATATACTCAAAATGGTGGGAATTTGTAGGACATGAGTCCTGGCAACATGCTGAGAGTCTTAGCTATAAATATGTGTGGAAGAATGTGATGCTCTTATGGACTTCAAAGTTGGAGCAGTTTCACTATTGCAGTGAATGAAAGTCTGCTGGAGTTATATTGCACGATGAGCCTTGCACATTATAATAGTTGCCATCTCATGTGGCTCAAACATCCATCTCATGTGGCTCAAACATCCATCTCATGCGGGCTCAAACATCCATCTCATGTGGCTCAAACATCCATCTCATGTGGGCTCAAACATCCATCTCATGCGGGCTCAAACATCCATCTCATGTGGGCTCAAACATTCATCTCATGTGGGCTCAAACATCCATCACATGTGGGCTCAAACATCCATCTCATGTGGGCTCAAACATCCATCTCATGTGGGCTCAAACATCCATCTCATGCGGGCTCAAACATCCATCTCAAGTGGCTCAAACATCCATCTCATGTGGGCTCAAACATCCATCTCATGTGGGCTCAAACATCCATCTCATGCGGGCTCAAATATCCATCTCATGTGGGCTCAAACATCCATCTCATGTGGGCTCAAACATCCATCTCATTTGGGCTCAAACATCCATCTCATGTGGGTTCAAACATCCATCTCATGCGGGCTCAAATATCCATCTCATGTGGGCTCAAACATCCATCTCATGCGGGCTCAAACATCCATCTCATGCGGGCTCAAACATCCATCTCATGTTGGCTCAAACATCCATCTCATGTGGGCTCAAACATCCATCTCATGTGGGCTCAAACATCCATCTCATGTGGCTCAAACATCCATCTCATGTGGGCTCAAACATTCATCTTGTGTGGGCTCAAACATCCATCTCATGTGGCTCAAACATCCATCTCATGTGGGCTCAAACATCCATCTCATGTGGGCTCAAACATCCATCTGGGATAAAACATCCATCGCATTCACATTCATTGCATGTGGATTGATGTGCAAGTCTTTATTAGCGTCCATAATATATTACATCTCGAGACCATGTGCTGTTCCAGGCCAGCTTTAGACCATGTGCTCCGTTCCATGTCAGCTATGGAGCATGTGCTCTGTTCCATGTCAGCTATGGATCATGTGCTCTGTTCCAGGCCATCTTTAGACCATGTGCCCTGTTCCAGACCATGTGCTGCTTCATTATTATTGACACGAGCAGAGGAGTTTTCTGGGATCAACTCTCATTGGTTCCAGCCACCAACGAGGTTTATGGAGGAAACTCGAGTATATCAAAATTTAATTGCTGGGAGACGCTCAAGATAGTAAGTTCTACTTGAAAATTTGCATAATAAATGCATCTCAACCAAGTCCATAGTTCAGGCTATGCTATGCATGAAGAGTTGAAAAGCCATTCAAAATGCCATGCAAGCTGCTCATCCAGCAAGTGTCTATACCAAGCACCTACCATGCAAGCTGCTCATCCTATACCAAGCACCGACCATGCAAGCTGCTTGTCCAGCAAGTGTCTATACCAAGCACCTACCATGCAAGCTGCTCATCCTATACCAAGCACCTACCATGCAAGCTGCTCATCCTATACCAAGCACCGACCATGCAAGCTGCTCATCCAGCAAGTGTCTATACCAAGCACCGACCATGCAAGCTGCTCATCCTATACCAAGCACCTACCATGCAAGCTGCTCATCCTATACCAAGCACCGACCATACAAGCTGCTCATCCTATACCAAGCACCTACCATTCAAGCTGCTCATCCTATACCAAGCACCGACCATGCAAGCTGCTCATCCAGCAAGTGTCTATACCAAGCACCTACCATGCAAGCTGGTTAATAATCAATGCCCAGCCTTAGTGTTTGTAATGTACTAGGATAAGCCCTCCTTATATATGTATATATGTATGTATGTACTACTGGATAAGCCCTCCTTATATATGTATATATATATATGTATATATATATATATATGTGTATGTACTAGGATAAGCCCTCCTTATATATGTATATATGTATGTATGTACTGGATAAGCCCTCCTTATATATGTGTATGTACTGGATAAGCCCTCCTTATATATATATATATATATATATATGTACTGGATAAGCCCTCCTTATATATGTATATATATATGTATGTACAGGATAAGCCCTCCTTATATATGTATATATATATATATATGTATGTACTGGATAAGCCCTCCTTATATATGTATATATATATGTATGTACTGGATAAGCCCTCCTTATATATGTATATATATATGTATGTATGTACTGGATAAGCCCTCCTTATATATGTATATATATGTATGTACTGGATAAGCCCTCCTTATATATGTATATATGTATGTATGTACTGGATAAGCCCTCCTTATATATGTATATGTATGTATGTACTGGATAAGCCCTCCTTATATATGTATATATATGTTCCATCCAATCTATGAATCTGCACAATCTATGAATGCCCATGTATTGCCTTCCAATCAATACACTTCAAAACATGGTAGCATATTAACACTCTTTGCAACAGAGAAAGTGATGATTGCAACTGAGAGTGTAATGATGTAGAAAAAAGTGATACATGTACTGAGAAAAAGTTCCACATGGACTTGGCAGATAAAGAAAAGTGGCATGGCAAGTGTAGTGCAAAAAAAGATAGTTGAAGAATTCTGCAAGGAATGCTATGGAGGTTATGGCAGCGACAGTTCTCACGGTTGTGCCAAGAACAAGACCATAACAATGGCAAAAGGAGCAAAGATAGTGAGAATACTGAAAGGAAGTCATAGAGAATCAGACTCACAAAGATAATACACTTGATATTGTCAAACAGGTCAGCATAGAATTCTGGCTACCTGATCCATTCCTCAGCATCAGAGACAAAGAAGTTCTTGAAGAGGGAAATTGGTTAAATGATAGGCATATCAATGCTGCACAAATACTTCTGCAGAAGCAGTTTCCAGCCGTCAATAGTCTGCAGAATACTCTGCTTGGGCAGGTTAACTAGTGGAAAGAAATGAAATCAAATGGAGTCCAGCTAATCAATGAGAGCAATAGGCATTGGTTGTGTATTTCAAGATGATGTCAGAGTATATGATAGCCTGAATACCACTAGATTGAGTAAGAACGTAACCAATCAAATTTGCTCCCTTACGACCAAGTCTGATGTCACAGTACATTTGATGGAAGCCCAAGAACAAGTGGGTGCAACAGACTGTGGCCTCTTTGCAATCGCGACTGCAACTGCTATCTGCCACGGAATTCTTCCCTGTGATTGTGTGTGGAAACAATCACTAATGAGAACTCACTTGAAGAAGTGCTTCGAGAGTGGGACAATGACACCATTCCCTGGACTGGATAAGATTCATCAAACTACCCTCTCAAAAGAACAACCTGTTCACTGTAAAACTATAAAATTACTTCAACAATTTATATCTATAATGTATACTTTTTCAAATAGCGTAAACGACCGATTATCAACTGCATTTCGAACTTGCTATTATATCTTGGCCGTTATAAGGCTTAAGAATACCAATCCAACATTATGTTTTATGTCTACTACTTCTGTAGGAAACTGTTCTACAACGCTATTGTTAGCTATATATGTTCCATCCAATCTATGAATCTCCATGTCTCTGCTGAATCTGCCCAATCTATAGACCAATCTATGAATTCGTAGATTGGGCAGATTCATAGATTGGATGGAACATATTATAATGTTCCATCCATCTATGAATCTGTTGCAAAGGGTGTTATTAAGCTACCATAAGTGTTAATAATCTACCATGTTTTGAAGTGTATAGATTGGCATTCATAGATTGTGCAGCACAATCTATAGATTGGCATCCAATCTATGAATTCATAGATTGTGCTGCACAATCTATAGATTGGGCAGATTCATAGATTGGATGGAACATATATATGTATGTACTGGATAAGCCTTTTGGTTCTGCTCTTATTGTTATGAGGCACGCCATTAAAATTCATCTGCCCCTTACAAGTTCTTAAATTGACATAACATGCACCCTCCTCCCTGACATGTTCCCTTGATTCTTAATTACATCGTTAAGAATTCACATCATAATAATGAACCATAGTTACATGCCCCTCCCTCTCTTTAGAGCTCGCGCCAAGCTTGCATCACTTCTTTGTTCCAACCTTTGAGGGCATTGAATTTCCTGCCGTATCTGCAGCGCTAGTATTCAGGTGCTGGTCGTTGTTTATCTTCAGCCAGTTCCAGACTTGTTAATGACTGTCCAGTGGGTGAAGCTAGTGGATGAGGGCTCAACACTCCTGTACGATAGACCACCCAGGTGGTCTTCCAAGTGTATATCTTCAATCTCTGTACCAGTGGTAACCTCCAGGAAAGTCCCGATGGGCAGCTAGTCATTCTATTCAGGTGAACGTGAATAACATTGTTATATACCCCCATGCAAGGTGTGGTAAGGTTTGGTAGTGTGAGCAGGTGCATAGCATTAGGTCAAGGCTTTTGTTTGTCTGATTCCTGTTGTGGGAATTGAATCAGCATCTGTATCTTGACAGATACGGGCGAGGATATCCAGCAACTCATGTTGAGTTAGGTCACCAGTCTCCACCTCACTGACAGGTGCAGCCATCTCTGCCAAACAACAGAAACAATGGCTTCTCATTTGTGGTCTTGCAGGTATTTCTATAGGACAGAGCACTCCACGTACTCCAACTGTGCGTCGTTCTAATTGTGCGTCATAATTCTAAGCTCAATTTGTCTCTTGACCTGACCTAGCCAATCAAATATATGGCAGGAGCCCATTCTCTTTACTTGGATAGTTAGAGGCCTCACACGCAGTATATGCACTGCTCGAATTAGTGAAGTATCTACAACAGCTTCAGAATGCGACAATCCTCATGACAGCTTCAGTGTAGCTTGCTCGACTCGGGCTGGATTCTGTCCTGCCATGTTTTGTAGTTGACCTTAGGTTTTGGTAGCTGGGAAGTCAATACCAGAGGACTCTCTTTGGGAAACACAACAAAGGAGCTGTTTAGGCCGACCTGACTTACCTACATAGCCTCAAGCAGAGACAGAACATAGCACTCTTCAATTTCTATTGTTGCATAATGTTCACATTATTCTAAATATGCATCAATTTCTATTGTTGCATAATGTTCACATTATTCTAAATATGCATCAATTTCTATTGTTGCATAATGTTCACATTATTCTAAATATGCATCAATTTCTATTGTTGCATAATGTTCACATTATTCTAAATATGCATCAATTTCTATTGTTGCATAATGTTCACATTATTCTAAATATGCATCAATTTCTGTTGCTGCATAATGTTCACATTATTCTAAATATGCATCAATTTCTATTGTTTCACATTATTCTAAATATGCATCAATTTCTATTGTTGCATAATGTTCACATTATTCTAAATATGCATCAATTCTATTGTTGCATAATGTTCACATTATTCTAAATATGCTTCGATTTCTATTGTTGCATAATGTTCACATTATTCTAAATATGCATCAATTTCTATTGTTGCATAATGTTCACATTATTCTAAATATGCATCAATTTCTATTGTTGCATAATGTTCACATTATTCTAAATATGCATCAATTTCTATTGTTGCATAATGTTCACATTATTCTAAATATGCATCAATTTCTATTGTTGCATAATGTTCACATTATTCTAAATATGCATCAATTTCTGTTGTTGCATAATGTTCACATTATTCTAAATATGCATCAATTTCTGTTGTTGCATAATGTTCACATTATTCTAAATATGCATCAATTTCTATTGTTTCACATTATTCTAAATATGCATCAATTTCTATTGTTGCATAATGTTCACATTATTCTAAATATGCATCAATTTCTGTTGTTGCATAATGTTCACATTATTCTATATAAATATGCATCAATTTCTATTGTTGCATAATGTTCACATTATTCTAAATATGCATCAATTTCTGTTGTTGCATAATGTTCACATTATTCTAAATATGCATCAATTTCTGTTGTTGCATAATGTTCACATTATTCTAAATATGCATCAATTTCTATTGTTTCACATTATTATAAATATGCATCAATTTCTATTGTTGCATAATGTTCACATTATTCTAAATATGCATCAATTTATATTGTTGCATAATGTTCACATTATTCTAAATATCATCAATTTCTATTGTTGCATAATGTTCACATTATTCTAAATATGCATCAATTTCTATTGCATAATGTTCACATTATTCTAAATATGCATCAATTTCTATTGTTGCATAATGTTCACATTCTAAATATGCATCAATTTCTATTGTTGCATAATGTTCACATTATTCTAAATATGCATCAATTTCTGTTGTTGCATAATGTTCACATTATTCTAAATATGCGTCAATTTCTATTGTTGCATAATGTTCACATTATTCTAAATATGCATCAATTTCTTTTTTTGTTGCATAATGTTCACATTATTCTAAATATGCATCAATTTCTATTGTTGCATAATGTTCACATTATTCTAAATATGCATCAATTTCTATTGTTGCATAATGTTCACATTATTCTAAATATGCATCAATTTCTGTTGTTGCATAATGTTCACATTATTCTAAATATGCATCAATTTCTGTTGTTGCATAATGTTCACATTATTCTAAATATGCATCAATTTCTATTGTTTCACATTATTCTAAATATGCATCAATTTCTATTGTTGCATAATGTTCACATTATTCTAAATATGCATCAATTTCTGTTGTTGCATAATGTTCTAAATATGCATCAATTTCTGTTGTTGCATAATGTTCACATTATTCTAAATATGCATCAATTTCTATTGTTGCATAATGTTCAAGTGGAACAATTTTCTATTTGTGGGTCACAACAAAGAATTTCTTTTACAAAATGTGCCTGTATATATATTAAACTACTGTTTCCCATAGACATCGACTTACTTCCTCAAACATGGTCTCCAAGGCGATTAAAGAGTCCATCACAATGATGCTATAGGCTAACATTACCTAGTGGCCTGAACACATCTTGCACTAAATGGTATCAACTATAAATAACAAGCATTCTGGGTCACCACACACAGAAATAATTAATCAAAGCTGAACTTTTATATTAAAAAATTGGAAAATTGCCCCACAACTGAAATACAATGATCTGTCTCTGCTAATGGTTAGGAAATCTGTGTGGCCCTTAGAGAACTCTCTGAAAGCCAAGCCAGCTATATACCAAAGCTACTGAAACCCACGGCGGTATATAAGATCCGAAAAGTTATTACAGCTCCCCTAGCAGCAGCGGCTACAGCAGTAAACTCGAGCGTTTACATGAATGCTGAACTTCGAGAGTTTCTCTTAAGGGGGGGAATAAATGGTAATTTTCGACTTGGACTAAACGAATTATAACGAAAATCCACAGGAAAAATCACACAGACATATTCAAAGATATACACTACATACATGAAAAATAAATATAAAACTAAACACCTAGACACTAGAGAACAAGAAATAAACCAAACACCTATAGACTAGGTTTAAAGAGCAGGGAATGGGCTTTCTAATGATATATAAATTATGGAGTTTGAGTGAAAAATAACTGAAAAATATTTTTACTAAGTAGCGAAATGCCAAAAACATTTAAAGGAGTAGCCAAAGGTGAGACTCAATATTTCGAGCTAAAATTCTCCAGAGGCATAAGTACACCCTTCTGCTGCTATGGCACTCTCCTCTGTAGCTGCCCATTTCTTGTTTTTCATCTTCCTCCCTGTCTTTTCCACTGCATCTGACCTCCTCCCACTCTTATAGACACGAACTTATTTGTAGTAATTGAGTTGCAGTGGGGTGACCTTCAGTTTGAGTGCCGTGAGAACAAGCATTTCATGCCCCTCTCCTTACCCTCATTAAAAACAATGACAGCTATACTAGCTGCAAGCTCAACAGTGGAAATGCTTAACATTTGTGTTTTACTATATAGCATGTAACCAGATGACATTGTTAAAGCTTTCATTCTGATATGTTGTGGCACCTAGTGTACACCTAAGGTCCCGCACTGGTAAACAGGCCCTATATAATTTGCCAAATCACGTGGGATCAATGGATTATGAGGTGGTGTTTTCTTTTCACAAGAAGCAACCTTAAACTTGCACCAGCTGATCTGATTGGCTGGTTTGTGTTCAGGACTCGAGGACTCGAAGGTGAACTGGATGGCTATCTGTTGACAGAGTGTAAGAATGACGCATCTATTGCCTTTACCATCTCATCAATATTGCCAGCATTATTCCGAATGGCTCCTCCATAATAGATATTCAGTGCCTTGATAGATTTATCAGTTAGTTTACCTTTAAATGTTACCACACAACCTTTATCATCCACTGCACCCGATTTACAAAGTGCCATTCGCGTTTGCACGTGTCCAGCACACTCATGCTTAACTATTTGTACATCAGGACCATAAGGCTTAAGCTCAGTAAGTACAGCAAAGGTCTTGGAATCCCCATCACTGATGAAGGTTGTAAAGTGCTCTGCCTCAGAGCACAGCCAAATACGTGAACGGTCACAAAGCTGTGGCTCTAGGGGTTGAATCTTGCTTTTTCTCGTGGTTTGTTATATAGTAAAATTACTTGATGTGTGTGCCTGTAACTTCATAATGGAGCCTTCAATTCATCTAAAATTTGGAATATAACTGCTCCATTAATTTAGAAAAAAAAACTTTCCCCCCTCATATATTCACATTAATTTATTCCCCCCTTAAAGGATAGACTTGTTAGTATATATATTATACTGTTTGAGGAATGTTTTGTGCTTGCACTATATGCTGAACAAGTAAAAGTTGTATATTAATCTTGTAATAATCTATTGTAATCTGCATTTATTTGTTAACTGAACTTTAACCCTGATTATCTCATATGCCTTGCACTGGAGCAATTGCTTATTTTGGGGAATAAACCCTCCATGTTATATATATTCTGAATCCTCTCATTGAGATCTATGCAATGACACTCATGGATATTATCAAAACTTCAGTGTTGACAGACAAGACCTCTTGGAAGTAGAAATTTAAAAAAAAGTACTTACCAGGAGTCGGTCCAAAGGAAGATACAGTTAATTTAGTGTCATTGCACACTTCCTTATATCCTTCTTAATTAATGCAAAATATTTGACAATAGTTAGGGCTGCCCCAAGATAAAATGTTCTAATTACGGTATATAGCCGTGGTCATCGCTGTAGCAACTAGCCATACCCACATTTTAAAATATCACTTTGAAGGTGTTCATCGGTCAGCTCCCTCAATAAAGCAAACGGGAGTTAGTATTTTTTTTTAAGAAATAAAATTACTATTTTGGGTGGGATACCACCTTAATGAAACAGGCAGGCAGTTGTACAAAATGTTGCGGTAGAGAATCTAGCTCGAGTCGAGTAAGCTACACCATACCTGCTTGAGGATCGTCATGTTCAGAAGCAGTTTTAGCAATTTCACCATTTGAGTTCATATACTCAGTAATCGAATAAAGCTCCGGCAACAAATAGCCACATTGGGGGGCGGAGCTACCAGATTTGGGTGGTTTCATTGAAGCAGCAAATGTGCAATATATTTATATATGATTTTTTAAGCAATACGAAGTGCTCAAGCTAATGCAGAAGGAAACAGTCTTTTTTTTTGGTTGTGTCTTCGTTCCCTTCAGCCTTCAAGACAAGACCATCATACTTGTCCTGTGGTAGTGCAGAACCATTAGGTGGTTCAGCCTTGCCGTGGTCTTCAGGTAGGACTCTATGCAATGAAGGGCACTAAATGTTCACTAATAAGTTGCTGAGTGTATAAGCACAGTCATGCATCAGACTGATGCTAAGATGAGCAACTGAAACAGTTTGCATACTGTTTTATGAGCAATCATTGAGTTGTAGAAAGAGTCAACAATGCGGTCTCAATGCTACCAACTGATATTACCTCGTCCTCCATAACACAGCTCACAAGGGTTAGCAGCTCTGCTACCAATTCCTCCGTCATAATCATCAAAGAAAGTACCAACTACATCTTGCTCTTCATTGTAGTTCCCTAGACATGACTTACAGAAGCTACTGAATACCTGAACCTTCCTGGTCAAAATCCGTCTACTCGTGACATCTATCTGGCGGTATTCCTCTTTCTTTGGCACCTTTTGTCTCCTGGCTAGCCTAAGTTCCTTAACACCAGCTCATGCATTACCTTTTCAGCCTTCTTCCGGACCAAGCTAAAGCTATCTGTCCGCAGACCTTCTAAAGCAAAACTGTTAGGACTGCAACTTAGCGACTTTCTGGGCACGTGAGCTTACCAGCAGCACGTTGTCGGGTTTGGTTGCAAGCCAGAAGAACAGAACCTTACCAACTAATCCACCAGCATGGATGGTAAGGGGTCGTTATCTGCTAGTTGTTCTGCATATGTGGAAGACATGCCTGCATTGAGAGCCCAGCACCACCTTACACTCAGTGATGTGCAGCCTTCTCTGATGCAGGGGGACGGCAAATGGCAGCTGGTGATTTCTGTTTATTAATTATTAAAAAGAATTACAATAACCTATTTCCTAAATGATGTAAGAACATGTACAAAGATTAGATGTGCTGACCATGCAATATGATCGATCTTGGTAACCAGTGGCAACAAAGATGCTATTGATTCTAGCACCTCCGACTGTCGGAACGAAATAAACACAAGAGAGAGAGAGCATTGACTGAAAGTTTGTCGTCGTGCAGGTGAACTGAGATGGTTGGTGAGCACTAGATAGAAGATGGGAACACAACTGGAAGTTTACCAAACAATCTTCTCCTTCCACGGGGTCGTGACCTTCTATGTCGACATAGCAACCATAGCCCAGCCACACCCAGTACACCCACACCAATTAGCATGTATGTTGATAAGTCTTGGCCATCCTCCACTGGCACTTCTAATCCCCCATGGGCCTTGAGGTGCCTGCTGGGCCCATCACTGCCCCCTTCCAGGAACGAGGAGTGGCCTCTGCGGTAGAGGGAAAATAGTCCTCGCATAGTAGATGAGTTGAGGGGGCGTGGCACTGTCCAATGGTACCGAGGACATGAGGGGAGTGGTCTAAACTTTAAGGGGTCGGTGGAGTCCAGCACATTAGAGTAGAGGTGGAGCCTGTTCCCTGGGTTACACATACATACACACACACACATCTAATCATGGACATAACTCGGGGGTCCTTTACAATCATGAACATTTTCACAAGTGTCCCCCCCCCCTCCCCCCAAGTATACAAGGAACATGTCCAATATTTCCTCATCTTTATTACCTACAGTTCCTCACACTAATGCTCCACCCATCTCAGACCTTGCCCCACCCATCTCAGACCTTGGCCCCACCCATCTCAGATCTTGGCCACACCCATCTCAGACCTTGAGTGTGTAGGGGTTCGTCAGTGAGCTGTAGTAGCCACTCTCCATGGTCAAGTCAGCCATTCTATAGCAGCCACTCTCCATGGTCAAGTCAGCCATTCTATAGCAGCCACTCTCCATGGTCAAGTCAGCCATTCTATAGTAGCCACTCTCCATGGTCAAGTCAGCCATTCTATAGTAGCCACTCTCCATGGTCAAGTCAGCCATTCTATAGTAGCCACTCTCCATGGTCAAGTCAGCCATTCTATAGCAGCCACTCTCCATGGTCAAGTCAGCCATTCTATAGTAGCCACTCTCCATGGTCAAGTCAGCCATTTTATAGTAGCCACTCTCCATGGTCAAGTCAGCCATTCTATAGCAGCCACTCTCCATGGTCAAGTCAGCCATTCTATAGTAGCCACTCTCCATGGTCAAGTCAGCCATTCTATAGTAGCCACTCTCCATGGTCAAGTCAGCCATTCTATAGTAGCCACTCTCCATGGTCAAGTCAGCCATTCTATAGCAGCCACTCTCCATGGTCAAGTCAGCCATTCTATAGTAGCCACTCTCCATGGTCAAGTCAGCCATTCTATAGCAGCCACTCTCCATGGTCAAGTCAGCCATTCTATAGTAGCCACTCTCCATGGTCAAGTCAGCCATTCTATAGTAGCCACTCTCCATGGTCAAGTCAGCCATTCTATAGTAGCCACTCTCCATGGTCAAGTCAGCCATTCTATAGTAGCCACTCTCCATGGTCAAGTCAGCCATTCTATAGCAGCCACTCTCCATGGTCAAGTCAGCCATTCTATAGTAGCCACTCTCCATGGTCAAGTCAGCCATTCTATAGCAGCCACTCTCCATGGTCAAGTCAGCCATTCTATAGTAGCCACTCTCCATGGTCAAGTCAGCCATTCTATAGTAGCCACTCTCCATGGTCAAGTCAGCCATTCTATAGTAGCCACTCTCCATGGTCAAGTCAGCCATTCTATAGTAGCCACTCTCCATGGTCAAGTCAGCCATTCTATAGCAGCCACTCTCCATGGTCAAGTCAGCCATTCTATAGCAGCCACTCTCCATGGTCAAGTCAGCCATTCTATAGCAGCCACTCTCCATGGTCAAGTCAGCCATTCTATAGCAGCCACTCTCCATGGTCAAGTCAGCCATTCTATAGTAGCCACTCTCCATGGCCAAGTCAGCCATTCTATAGTAGCCACTCTCCATGGTCAAGTCAGCCATTCTATAGCAGCCACTCTCCATGGTCAAGTCAGCCATTCTATAGCAGCCACTCTCCATGGTCAAGTCAGCCATTCTATAGCAGCCACTCTCCATGGTCAAGTCAGCCATTCTATAGTAGCCACTCTCCATGGCCAAGTCAGCCATTCTATAGTAGCCACTCTCCATGGTCAAGTCAGCCATTCTATAGTAGCCACTCTCCATGGTCAAGTCAGCCATTCTATAGTAGCCACTCTCCATGGTCAAGTCAGCCATTCTATAGCAGCCACTCTCCATGGTCAAGTCAGCCATTCTATAGTAGCCACTCTCCATGGTCAAGTCAGCCATTCTATAGTAGCCACTCTCCATGGTCAAGTCAGCCATTCTATAGTAGCCACTCTCCATGGTCAAGTCAGCCATTCTATAGCAGCCACTCTCCATGGTCAAGTCAGCCATTCTATAGTAGCCACTCTCCATGGTCAAGTCAGCCATTTTATAGTAGCCACTCTCCATGGTCAAGTCAGCCATTCTATAGCAGCCACTCTCCATGGTCAAGTCAGCCATTCTATAGTAGCCACTCTCCATGGTCAAGTCAGCCATTCTATAGTAGCCACTCTCCATGGTCAAGTCAGCCATTCTATAGTAGCCACTCTCCATGGTCAAGTCAGCCATTCTATAGCAGCCACTCTCCATGGTCAAGTCAGCCATTCTATAGTAGCCACTCTCCATGGTCAAGTCAGCCATTCTATAGCAGCCACTCTCCATGGTCAAGTCAGCCATTCTATAGTAGCCACTCTCCATGGTCAAGTCAGCCATTCTATAGTAGCCACTCTCCATGGTCAAGTCAGCCATTCTATAGTAGCCACTCTCCATGGTCAAGTCAGCCATTCTATAGTAGCCACTCTCCATGGTCAAGTCAGCCATTCTATAGCAGCCACTCTCCATGGTCAAGTCAGCCATTCTATAGTAGCCACTCTCCATGGTCAAGTCAGCCATTCTATAGCAGCCACTCTCCATGGTCAAGTCAGCCATTCTATAGTAGCCACTCTCCATGGTCAAGTCAGCCATTCTATAGTAGCCACTCTCCATGGTCAAGTCAGCCATTCTATAGTAGCCACTCTCCATGGTCAAGTCAGCCATTCTATAGTAGCCACTCTCCATGGTCAAGTCAGCCATTCTATAGCAGCCACTCTCCATGGTCAAGTCAGCCATTCTATAGCAGCCACTCTCCATGGTCAAGTCAGCCATTTTATAGTAGCCACTCTCCATGGTCAAGTCAGCCATTCTATAGTAGCCACTCTCCATGGTCAAGTCAGCCATTCTATAGCAGCCACTCTCCATGGTCAAGTCAGCCATTCTATAGCAGCCACTCTCCATGGTCAAGTCAGCCATTCTATAGCAGCCACTCTCCATGGTCAAGTCAGCCATTCTATAGTAGCCACTCTCCATGGCCAAGTCAGCCATTCTATAGTAGCCACTCTCCATGGTCAAGTCAGCCATTCTATAGTAGCCACTCTCCATGGTCAAGTCAGCCATTCTATAGTAGCCACTCTCCATGGTCAAGTCAGCCATTCTATAGCAGCCACTCTCCATGGTCAAGTCAGCCATTCTATAGTAGCCACTCTCCATGGTCAAGTCAGCCATTCTATAGTAGCCACTCTCCATGGTCAAGTCAGCCATTCTATAGTAGCCACTCTCCATGGTCAAGTCAGCCATTCTATAGTAGCCACTCTCCATGGTCAAGTCAGCCATTCTATAACCTGCATGCATGCATGCGTAACATGCATGCAACCTGCATATTGACACCTTTTCCCCTTCCTGAAGCTCAAAGCAGATTCTCTCCACCACTGGAGCCCCAGCCCTTCCAGTTTGAGTAGCCATGACAGAATGCCACCAGTAGCCTTTCCTGACGGCCATTAGCAGTGCAGCCCGTCCTCGCGTACCTGCCCCTCCCCCCATGTTTCCTTCCCCTGGGGCAACTGCGAAGCTAAATGTCCATTCTACCTACTGCTATGGCACTTCAGAGTTACATGCACTGAGTTCCCCAAGGGTACGTATTGAGGTCCTGCTGGAGCCTGCTGTGTGGAGTCAATATTTTCACAGACATTTTATAACTCTCAATGAACTCTCAGTTGACATAATAACATTAAAATCACCTTCTCAATAATCAACTTGAAATTTTATTCACTCGACGTTTCGACTAGATGCTCTAGTTATTCCTGATGAAGACTAGACCATCTAGTCATTATTCCTGATGAAGACTAGAGCATCTAGTCATTATTCCTGATGAAGGCTAGAGCACTCTAGTCATTATTCCTGATGAAGGCTAGAGCATCTAGTCATTATTCCTGATGAAGGCTAGAGCATCTAGTCATTATTCCTGATGAAGGCTAGAGCATCTAGTCATTATTCCTGATGAAGGCTAGAGCATCTAGTCATTATTCCTGATGAAGGCTAGAGCATCTAGTCATTATTCCTGATGAAGGCTAGAGCATCTAGTCATTATTCCCGATGAAGGCTAGAGCATCTAGTCATTATTCCCGATGAAGGCTAGAGCATCTAGTCATTATTCCTGATGAAGGCTAGAGCAGAGCACCTAGTCATTATTCCTGATGAAGGCTAGAGCATCTAGTCATTATTCCTGATGAAGGCTAGAGCATCTAGTCATTATTCCTGATGAAGGCTAGAGCATCTAGTCATTATTCCTGATGAAGGCTAGAGCATCTAGTCATTATTCCTGATGGAGGCTAGAGCATCTAGTCATTATTCCTGATGAAGGCTAGAGCATCTAGTCATTATTCCTGATGAAGGCTAGAGCATCTAGTCATTATTCCTGATGGAGGCTAGAGCATCTAGTCATTATTCCTGATGAAGGCTAGAGCATCTAGTCATTATTCCTGATTAAGGCTAGAGCATCTAGTCATTATTCCTGATGAAGGCTAGAGCATCTAGTCATTATTCCTGATGAAGGCTAGAGCATCTAGTCATTATTCCTGATGAAGGCTAGAGCATCTAGTCATTATTCCTGATGGAGGCTAGAGCATCTAGTCATTATTCCTGATGAAGGCTAGAGCATCTAGTCATTATTCCTGATGAAGGCTGGAGCATCTAGTCATTATTCCTGATGAAGGCTGGAGCATCTAGTCATTATTCCTGATGAAGGCTAGAGCATCTAGTCATTATTCCTGATGAAGGCTAGAGCATCTAGTCATTATTCCTGATGAAGGCTAGAGCATCTAGTCATTATTCCTGATGAAGGCTAGAGCATCTAGACATTATTCCTGATGAAGGCTAGAGCATCTAGTCATTATTCCTGATGAAGGCTAGAGCATCTAGTCATTATTCCTGATGGAGGCTAGAGCATCTAGTCATTATTCCTGATGAAGGCTAGAGCATCTAGTCATTATTCCTGATGAAGGCTAGAGCATCTAGTCATTATTCCTGATGGAGGCTAGAGCATCTAGTCATTATTCCTGATGAAGGCTAGAGCATCTAGTCATTATTCCTGATGAAGGCTAGAGCATCTAGTCATTATTCCTGATGGAGGCTTGAGCATCTAGTCATTATTCCTGAGGCTAGAGCATCTAGTCGAAACGTCGAGTGAATAAAATTTGAAGTTGATTATTGAGAAGGTGATTTTAACTTTTTTTTAAACGTGCATCTGGTCTGGTCTTAACTAGTCATCACACTCAATCAATCATATGAGTCCACCTTGTCTGGGATAATAACATCTCATCTTCACTGACAGTATAATAATAATATCATCTCTGTCCAATGATGATGATGATGATGATAATAATATAATAATAATGATAATACAATAATAATGATAATAATGATAATATAAATAATGATAATATAATAATAATAATAATGATGATAATATAATAATAATGATGATAATATAATAATAATGATAATAATAATAATGATAATAATGATAATAATGATAATGATAATAATAATAATAATAATAATAATAATAATAATAATAATAATATGATAATAATAATGATGATAATAATAATGATGATAATAATTATAATGAATAATAATAATAATAATAATAATAATAATAATAATAATAATAATAATAATAATAATAATAATAATAATAATAATAATAATATAATAATATTTAATAATATAGTAATAATAATATAATGATGATGTATAATGATGATGATGGTAATAATATAATAATAATAAATAATAAAATAATAATAATATAATAATAATAATAAAATAATTAATAATAAAATAATAATAAAATATTAATTAGCAGTAATATTAATTAGTAGTAGTGTAATAATAATAATAATAATAATAATAATAATAATAATAATAATAATAATAATAATAATAATAATAATAATTATAATAATAATAATAAATCTATGAAACTGTTCACTGATAATAATAAAAGATGAGGTCATCGACTGGCCAGCAGTGAGAGGATATGAGAAGTGGAGAAGAAAATGGTGAACTATGGAGAGCATGTGTTTTAATCTACAGTGCTGGGATGAAGGGGTTATGCATCTACTCTAATCTACAGTGCTGGCATGAAGGGGTTATTCATCTACTCAGTGCTGGCATGAAGGGGTTATGCATCTACTCTAATCTACAGTGCTGGGATGAAGGGGTTATGTATCTACTCTAATCTACAGTGCTGGCATGAAGGGGTTATGCATCTACTCTAATCTACAGTGCTGGCATGAAGGGGTTATGCATCTACTCTAATCTACAGTGCTGGGATGAAGGGGTTATGCCATCTACTCTAATCTACAGTGCTGGCATGAAGGGGTTATGCATCTACTCTAATCTACAGTGCTGGCATGAAGGGGTTATGCATCTACTCTAATCTACAGTGCTGGGATGAAGGGGTTATGCCATCTACTCTAATCTACAGTGCTGGCATGAAGGGGTTATGCCATCTACTCTAATCTACAGTGCTGGGATGAAGGGGTTATGTATCTACTCTAATCTACAGTGCTGGGATGAAGGGGTTATGCCATCTACTCTAATCTACAGTGCTGGCATGAAGGGGTTATGCATCTACTCTAATCTACAGTGCTGGGATGAAGGGGTTATTCATCTACTCTAATCTACAGTGCTGGCATGAAGGGGTTATGCATCTACTCTAATCTACAGTGCTGGGATGAAGGGGTTATGCCATCTACTCTAATCTACAGTGCTGGCATGAAGGGGTTATGCCATCTACTCTAATCTACAGTGCTGGGATGAAGGGGTTATGTATCTACTCTAATCTACAGTGCTGGGATGAAGGGGTTATGCATCTACTCTAATCTACAGTGCTGGGATGAAGGGGTTATGCATCTACTCTAATCTACAGTGCTGGCATGAAGGGGTTATGCCATCTACTCTAATCTACAGTGCTGGGATGAAGGGGTTATGTATCTACTCTAATCTACAGTGCTGGGATGAAGGGGTTATGCATCTACTCTAATCTACAGTGCTGGGTTGAAGGGGTTATGTATCTACTCTAATCTACAGTGCTGGGATGAAGGGGTTATGCATCTACTCTAATCTACAGTGCTGGGATGAAGGGGTTATGCATCTACTCTAATCTACAGTGCTGGGATGAAGGGGTTATGTATCTACTCTAATCTACAGTGCTGGGATGAAGGGGTTATGCATCTACTCTAATCTACAGTGCTGGGATGAAGGGGTTATGCATCTACTCTAATCTACAGTGCTGGGATGAAGGGGTTATGCATCTACTCTAATCTACAGTGCTGGGTTGAAGGGGTTATGCCATCTACTCTAATCTACAGTGCTGGCATGAAGGGGTTATGCATCTACTCTAATCTACAGTGCTGGGATGAAGGGGTTATGCATCTACTCTAATCTACAGTGCTGGGATGAAGGGGTTATGCATCTACTCTAATCTACAGTGCTGGGATGAAGGGGTTATGCATCTACTCTAATCTACAGTGCTGGGATGAAGGGGTTATGTATCTACTCTAATCTACAGTGCTGGCATGAAGGGGTTATGCATCTACTCAGTGCTGGGATGAAGGGGTTATGCATCTACTCTCAACTAAAATGTCCTCTTCCAACGCAACAGACAGACTCGGAGTATTCTAATGGCATGGAAGGGCCAAGTAAGGGGGTCACTATGCGCTGAGGGGGTCACTATGCACTGAGGGGGTCACTATGTGCTGAGGGGGTCACTATGCACTGAGGGGGTCACGGGTCAATATGCACTGAGGGGGCCACTATGCGCTGAGGGGGTCACTATGCGCTGAGGGGGTCACTATGCACTGAGGGGGCCACTATGCACTGAGGGGGTCACGGGTCAATATGCGCTGAGGGGGTCACTATGCACTGAGGGGGTCATTATGCGCTGAGGGGGCCACTATGCACTGAGGGGGTCATTATGCGCTGAGGGGGCCACTATGCGCTGAGGGGGTCACTATGCGCTGAGGGGGCCACTATGCGCTGAGGGGGTCACTATGCACTGAGGGGGTCACTATGCACTGAGGGGGTCACTATGCACTGAGGGGGCCACTATGTGCTGAGGGGGCCATTATGCGCTGGGAAAGAAAAGAACAAGCTAATTAGTGTTATTTCTGAACTTGTTCACTCATCCAATCACACTCGTGCCAAACCCCACCCACAATCACTCCTAGCTCCGCCCACACTCACCCCAACCCCGCCCACAATCACACCCAACCCCGCCCATAAGCACACCCAACTCCGCCCACAATCACCTAGCTCTGCCCACAGCCTTGTAGTTGCTCACATATGGTATCTCACGGAGATATCCTCATGTTGAAGTGGAAGGTGCTACTACCAAACTTGCAAGTCCCGAGGAACGTTCGTTGCCACACCCTCCTCCACAACCAACGAGAGCACGGTGGGAGCGCCTCTAAGAATAAGTCTCTTCCAGACTTTTGCCTGCCATCTCTTGGGCATCTTCCAAACCACACCCACAAAGCACTGACCAGCTAATGACTATCGTGCTTCCATGTGACTGCGAGCAGCTTTGATTCAGGCGTGTCTCTTAATGGGATTGGCTTGACCACATTCCAGGTAAAGGGTCTCCCACACACCCCCTCTCTTATAACTACTTCCTCTCCAAGCCACTCCCACACACCTTACCCTCCTTACCAGGCAGACGCTCTGGAGAGGTCAGAGGTGATGGGTGTGTCTTCTTGCTGGACATAAAAGGGGGGCTGGCACCAGGAGTGGTGGCATATTTCAAGATGGAATCCAATAGCCAGAAGCAATCTGCACCGTGCAATATTGGACGTGGAATAGAGCCATATGTAGGTGTGCCCTATCTAGAGTATGCATACACATACCTCGCTGCAAGTGGGCACTATCTAGACAGTTCGAGTCCCCGAAGACGACCACTCTCCCGCCATTGTCACTGGGTGTCTGATAGAAGGCCAGAACAGGCACGTCATGCAAGACCTCACTGCTGCCGCTGCTCACCTCCAGACCTGTACATCATGCAAGTCATGTGACAAGAGGGTGAGATCACATGACAGACGTACCCTGGTTGTTGACATCTCTGGATATGACGTGTGCTTCACTGGGCCAGCTAGCCAGGCCGGCTCCAGAGGAGAAGCTCACCATGCGCCCACCAAGAAGGAAATCTCCCTCCAAGACTTTGTCACTGAGCGACATGTCCCATGCAGCCAACAGACGGTTGAGGGCAGGCACATTGGCACCTCCCGTGTCTGGCATCCACCACTGCCGCGTGTTCTCATCGTAGAACTTGATCTTCTTCATGACATCAACATTGTACCAATCAGCAAACACCACCTATACACATGTATGTAGGGGGGTCATTGTACACTCAGCAAACACCCACACACATGTAGGGGGTCATTGTACACTCAGCAAACACCTATACACATGTAGGGGGTCATTGTACACTCAGCAAACACCTACACACATGTAGGGGGGTCATTGTACACTCAGCAAACTCCACCCACACACATGTAAGGCCGGGGGGGGGATCATTTTCCATTTCTGAGATCACAACACTGACTGCAGACTTCAGGAGTTAGCATTATATATATGGAGTAATGAGATGCTTTTGTGATATTTTTTATCAATTACAATTGCCAGCCTAAACCTATAGCAGTTGCCATGGTGACATAAACCTATAGCAGTTGTCATGGCTACTTAAACCTATAGCTGCTGTCATGGCTACATAAAAAACCTATAGCAGTTGCCATGGCTACACAAACCTATAGCAGTTGTCATGGCTACATAAACCTATAGTGGTTGCCATGGCTACAGCAGTAGTTGGTAGCCCAACTGCAGCTTCAAGGTGACTTAGGTAAAACCGGAAACGCAAAACAAAAAAAAACTTGTGGCTATGACGCCAGAGCTATAGATTCTTCACGCCTCATTCTGTGAACGTAGCTCAAATGATGATCTCTCTGTGTGCTCTCTAAAAGATGTTGGCTAGATATAACTACACCCAAGTTACTGCAGCTAAAGTGGGGTACCTCAAAATCCGAGTGCCTGACTGTGCAACACATTTCCCTCCAGATTGCCGAGTGCCTGACAGCTGAAATTAGCACCAGTGGCCAGAGGAAGTCTCAGCACTGCATATGTACAATGAGTGTTTTCATTAGATGCTAAAACGCGAGTAAGTGGTCATATGCACGGTGGAAAATTAATTTTAGGAGATTTTCTACCAACGTTCATGACCTCCAGGAGCCAAGAGAAGTGCACCTGTTAGCCGGGCATCAGCAGAGGAACATGCCCAGCAGCTGAAGGAAGCAGCTGAAGGAAGACCAAATTCTGTACCTTTAGTATTCAATTCTTCATCATCTAAATTTTGAAACAGAATTAGGGAAAACCCCAAATGGAAAATGGCCCCCCTCTATACATGCACACATGTACTTGTACACACATGCTGCATACAGTACATGCCAAAAAAACATGCCGGTTGCGTTGTAGTAACTAACACTTATAACAATCTATATATCTCTGTCAGGAGAGAGAACTAGCTGAGTCTGCCAGGAGAGAGAACTAGCTGAGTCTGCCAGGAGAGAGAACTAGCTGAGTCTGTCAGGAGAGAGAACTAGCTGAGTCTGCCAGGAGAGAGAACTAGCTGAGTCTGCCAGGAGAGAGAACTAGCTGAGTCTGTCAGGAGAGAGAACTAGCTGAGTCTGCCAGGAGAGAGAACTAGCTGAGTCTGCCAGGAGAGAGAACTAGCTGAGTCTGCCAGGAGAGAGAACTAGCTGAGTCTGTCAGGAGAGAGAACTAGCTGAGTCTGCCAGGAGAGAGAACTAGCTGAGTCTGCCAGGAGAGAGAACTAGCTGAAGTCTGCCAGGAGAGAGAACTAGCTGAGTCTGCCAGGAGAGAGAACTAGCTGAGTCTGCCAGGAGAGAGAACTAGCTGAGTCTGCCAGGAGAGAGAACTAGCTGAGTCTGCCAGGAGAGAGAACTAGCTGAGTCTGCCAGGAGAGAGAACTAGCTGAGTCTGTCAGGAGAGAGAACTAGCTGAGTCTGCCAGGAGAGAGAACTAGCTGAGTCTGCCAGGAGAGAGAACTAGCTGAGTCTGTCAGGAGAGAGAACTAGCTGAGTCTGCCAGGAGAGAGAACTAGCTGAGTCTGCCAGGAGAGAGAACTAGCTGAGTCTGCCAGGAGAGAGAACTAGCTGAGTCTGCCAGGAGAGAGAACTAGCTGAGTCTGTCAGGAGAGAGAACTAGCTGAGTCTGCCAGGAGAGAGAACTAGCTGAGTCTGCCAGGAGAGAGAACTAGCTGAGTCTGCCAGGAGAGAGAACTAGCTGAGTCTGCCAGGAGAGAGAACTAGCTGAGTCTGCCAGGAGAGAGAACTAGCTGAGTCTGCCAGGAGAGAGAACTAGCTGAGTCTGCCAGGAGAGAGAACTAGCTGAGTCTGCCAGGAGAGAGAACTAGCTGAGTCTGTCAGGAGAGAGAACTAGCTGAGTCTGCCAGGAGAGAGAACTAGCTGAGTCTGCCAGGAGAGAGAACTAGCTGAGTCTGCCAGGAGAGAGAACTAGCTGAGTCTGCCAGGAGAGAGAACTAGCTGAGTCTGCCAGGAGAGAGAACTAGCTGAGTCTGCCAGGAGAGAGAACTAGCTGAGTCTGCCAGGAGAGAGAACTAGCTGAGTCTGCCAGGAGAGAGAACTAGCTGAGTCTGCCAGGAGAGAGAACTAGCTGAGTCTGCCAGGAGAGAGAACTAGCTGAGTCTGTCAGGAGAGAGAACTAGCTGAGTCTGTCAGGAGAGAGAACTAGCTGCAGTCTACCAGGAGAGAGAACTAGCTGAGTCTGTCAGGAGAGAGAACTAGCTGAGTCTGCCAGGAGAGAGAACTAGCTGAGTCTGCCAGGAGAGAGAACTAGCTGAGTCTGTCAGGAGAGAGAACTAGCTGAGTCTGCCAGGAGAGAGAACTAGCTGAGTCTGCCAGGAGAGAGAACTAGCTGAGTCTGCCAGGAGAGAGAACTAGCTGAGTCTGCCAGGAGAGAGAACTAGCTGAGTCTGCCAGGAGAGAGAACTAGCTGAGTCTGCCAGGAGAGAGAACTAGCTGAGTCTGCCAGGAGAGAGAACTAGCTGAGTCTGCCAGGAGAGAGAACTAGCTGAGTCTGCCAGGAGAGAGAACTAGCTGAGTCTGCCAGGAGAGAGAACTAGCTGAGTCTGCCAGGAGAGAGAACTAGCTGAGTCTGCCAGGAGAGAGAACTAGCTGAGTCTGCCAGGAGAGAGAACTAGCTGAGTCTGCCAGGAGAGAGAACTAGCTGAGTCTGCCAGGAGAGAGAACTAGCTGAGTCTGCAGGAGAGAGAACTAGCTGAGTCTGCCAGGAGAGAGAACTAGCTGAGTCTGCCAGGAGAGAGAACTAGCTGAGTCTGCCAGGAGAGAGAACTAGCTGAGTCTGCCAGGAGAGAGAACTAGCTGAGTCTGCCAGGAGAGAGAACTAGCTGAGTCTGCCAGGAGAGAGAACTAGCTGAGTCTGCCAGGAGAGAGAACTAGCTGAGTCTGCCAGGAGAGAGAACTAGCTGAGTCTGCCAGGAGAGAGAACTAGCTGAGTCTGCCAGGAGAGAGAACTAGCTGAGTCTGCCAGGAGAGAGAACTAGCTGAGTCTGCCAGGAGAGAGAACTAGCTGAGTCTGCCAGGAGAGAGAACTAGCTGAGTCTGCCAGGAGAGAGAACTAGCTGAGTCTGCCAGGAGAGAGAACTAGCTGAGTCTGCCAGGAGAGAGAACTAGCTGAGTCTGCCAGGAGAGAGAACTAGCTGAGTCTGCCAGGAGAGAGAACTAGCTGAGTCTGCCAGGAGAGAGAACTAGCTGAGTCTGCCAGGAGAGAGAACTAGCTGAGTCTGCCAGGAGAGAGAACTAGCTGAGTCTGCCAGGAGAGAGAACTAGCTGAGTCTGCCAGGAGAGAGAACTAGCTGAGTCTGCCAGGAGAGAGAACTAGCTGAGTCTGCCAGGAGAGAGAACTAGCTGAGTCTGCCAGGAGAGAGAACTAGCTGAGTCTGCCAGGAGAGAGAACTAGCTGAGTCTGCCAGGAGAGAGAACTAGCTGAGTCTGCCAGGAGAGAGAACTAGCTGAGTCTGCCAGGAGAGAGAACTAGCTGAGTCTGCCAGGAGAGAGAACTAGCTGAGTCTGCCAGGAGAGAGAACTAGCTGAGTCTGCCAGGAGAGAGAACTAGCTGAGTCTGCCAGGAGAGAGAACTAGCTGAGTCTGCCAGGAGAGAGAACTAGCTGAGTCTGCCAGGAGAGAGAACTAGCTGAGTCTGCCAGGAGAGAGAACTAGCTGAGTCTGCCAGGAGAGAGAACTAGCTGAGTCTGCCAGGAGAGAGAACTAGCTGAGTCTGCCAGGAGAGAGAACTAGCTGAGTCTGCCAGGAGAGAGAACTAGCTGAGTCTGCCAGGAGAGAGAACTAGCTGAGTCTGCAGGAGAGAGAACTAGCTGAGTCTGCCAGGAGAGAGAACTAGCTGAGTCTGCCAGGAGAGAGAACTAGCTGAGTCTGCCAGGAGAGAGAACTAGCTGAGTCTGCCAGGAGAGAGAACTAGCTGAGTCTGCCAGGAGAGAGAACTAGCTGAGTCTGCCAGGAGAGAGAACTAGCTGAGTCTGCCAGGAGAGAGAACTAGCTGAGTCTGCCAGGAGAGAGAACTAGCTGAGTCTGCCAGGAGAGAGAACTAGCTGAGTCTGCCAGGAGAGAGAACTAGCTGAGTCTGCCAGGAGAGAGAACTAGCTGAGTCTGCCAGGAGAGAGAACTAGCTGAGTCTGCCAGGAGAGAGAACTAGCTGAGTCTGCCAGGAGAGAGAACTAGCTGAGTCTGCCAGGAGAGAGAACTAGCTGAGTCTGCCAGGAGAGAGAACTAGCTGAGTCTGCCAGGAGAGAGAACTAGCTGAGTCTGCCAGGAGAGAGAACTAGCTGAGTCTGCCAGGAGAGAGAACTAGCTGAGTCTGCCAGGAGAGAGAACTAGCTGAGTCTGCCAGGAGAGAGAACTAGCTGAGTCTGCCAGGAGAGAGAACTAGCTGAGTCTGCCAGGAGAGAGAACTAGCTGAGTCTGCCAGGAGAGAGAACTAGCTGAGTCTGCCAGGAGAGAGAACTAGCTGAGTCTGCCAGGAGAGAGAACTAGCTGAGTCTGCCAGGAGAGAGAACTAGCTGAGTCTGCCAGGAGAGAGAACTAGCTGAGTCTGCCAGGAGAGAGAACTAGCTGAGTCTGCCAGGAGAGAGAACTAGCTGAGTCTGCCAGGAGAGAGAACTAGCTGAGTCTGCCAGGAGAGAGAACTAGCTGAGTCTGCCAGGAGAGAGAACTAGCTGAGTCTGCCAGGAGAGAGAACTAGCTGAGTCTGCCAGGAGAGAGAACTAGCTGAGTCTGCCAGGAGAGAGAACTAGCTGAGTCTGCCAGGAGAGAGAACTAGCTGAGTCTGCCAGGAGAGAGAACTAGCTGAGTCTGCCAGGAGAGAGAACTAGCTGAGTCTGCCAGGAGAGAGAACTAGCTGAGTCTGCCAGGAGAGAGAACTAGCTGAGTCTGCCAGGAGAGAGAACTAGCTGAGTCTGCCAGGAGAGAGAACTAGCTGAGTCTGCCAGGAGAGAGAACTAGCTGAGTCTGCCAGGAGAGAGAACTAGCTGAGTCTGCCAGGAGAGAGAACTAGCTGAGTCTGCCAGGAGAGAGAACTAGCTGAGTCTGCCAGGAGAGAGAACTAGCTGAGTCTGCCAGGAGAGAGAACTAGCTGAGTCTGCCAGGAGAGAGAACTAGCTGAGTCTGCCAGGAGAGAGAACTAGCTGAGTCTGCCAGGAGAGAGAACTAGCTGAGTCTGCCAGGAGAGAGAACTAGCTGAGTCTGCCAGGAGAGAGAACTAGCTGAGTCTGCCAGGAGAGAGAACTAGCTGAGTCTGCCAGGAGAGAGAACTAGCTGAGTCTGCCAGGAGAGAGAACTAGCTGAGTCTGCCAGGAGAGAGAACTAGCTGAGTCTGCCAGGAGAGAGAACTAGCTGAGTCTGCCAGGAGAGAGAACTAGCTGAGTCTGCCAGGAGAGAGAACTAGCTGAGTCTGCCAGGAGAGAGAACTAGCTGAGTCTGCCAGGAGAGAGAACTAGCTGAGTCTGCCAGGAGAGAGAACTAGCTGAGTCTGCCAGGAGAGAGAACTAGCTGAGTCTGCCAGGAGAGAGAACTAGCTGAGTCTGCCAGGAGAGAGAACTAGCTGAGTCTGCCAGGAGAGAGAACTAGCTGAGTCTGCCAGGAGAGAGAACTAGCTGAGTCTGCCAGGAGAGAGAACTAGCTGAGTCTGCCAGGAGAGAGAACTAGCTGAGTCTGCCAGGAGAGAGAACTAGCTGAGTCTGCCAGGAGAGAGAACTAGCTGAGTCTGCCAGGAGAGAGAACTAGCTGAGTCTGCCAGGAGAGAGAACTAGCTGAGTCTGCCAGGAGAGAGAACTAGCTGAGTCTGCCAGGAGAGAGAACTAGCTGAGTCTGCCAGGAGAGAGAACTAGCTGAGTCTGCCAGGAGAGAGAACTAGCTGAGTCTGCCAGGAGAGAGAACTAGCTGAGTCTGCCAGGAGAGAGAACTAGCTGAGTCTGCCAGGAGAGAGAACTAGCTGAGTCTGCCAGGAGAGAGAACTAGCTGAGTCTGTCAGGAGAGAGAACTAGCTGAGTCTGCCAGGAGAGAGAACTAGCTGAGTCTGCCAGGAGAGAGAACTAGCTGAGTCTGCCAGGAGAGAGAACTAGCTGAGTCTGCCAGGAGAGAGAACTAGCTGAGTCTGCCAGGAGAGAGAACTAGCTGAGTCTGCCAGGAGAGAGAACTAGCTGAGTCTGCCAGGAGAGAGAACTAGCTGAGTCTGTCAGGAGA